>BSQZ01000038.1:3675000-3732500 GCA_033239005.1 Lamellibrachia satsuma | reverse complement strand
TCTAATTGAGGTTGCTGCAGTTAGTGCGACTTTCACTGTAGATTTTACTCTTTAAAACATAAGTAGTTATGTACTAATTAACGAGTGTGACCAGTTACGTACTTAAGGGTTAGGCCATTAAGCCATGGCCCACATTGGCGTATTTAGGGTGAGGTCAATGGGCCATGGCCCCTTTGACGTATTTAGGGCAAGGCCATTGGACCATGGCCCCTATTGGCTTACATTTTTTATTTTTCCAGTATTGTTTCGTTGTGCTGCTACAGGGTGACATGGATGACAAGACTTGCCCCATCTTGGCCTCTCCCACTGGCTTCCTACTTTGGTCTCCGTCTGTGGCCTGCCTGTTTGGTCTCCCAATTTGCCCTTCCATTTGACCTCCACTTTGGCCTCAAACTTTGGCCTCCCCATTTAATCTCCTCTTTGTCCTCCTCCTCCTTTGGCCTCCTCCTTTGGTCGTCACTTTTGGCCTCCCTCATTGGTCTCCCATTTTGGCCTCACCTTTGGCCTCCCCGTTTCGCCTACCTCTTTGGTATCCCCTTTTGGCCCGACCGTTGGCCTCCCCT
This sequence comes from Lamellibrachia satsuma, assembly GCA_033239005.1. Lineage (NCBI taxonomy): Eukaryota > Metazoa > Annelida > Polychaeta > Sabellida > Siboglinidae > Lamellibrachia > Lamellibrachia satsuma. The sequence continues at coordinate 3,731,937 of BSQZ01000038.1, read as the reverse complement.
TTGGCCTCCCGCTTTGGTCTCCCCTTTTGGCCTCCCCGTTGGCCTCCTCGTTTGCCCTCCCGCTTTGGTCTCCCATTTTGGCCTCCCCTTGGCGTCCCCTTTGGCCTCCTCCTTTTGGTCGTTCCCTTTGGCATTCGTTTTAGTCTCCCCTTTGACCTCCCATTTGGCCACCCTCTTTGACAATCCTATTTGGCCTCCACCTTTGGCCTCCCTCTTTGGCCTCCACTTTGCCCCCCATGGCATCCCCTTTAGCCTCCCCCTTTTGACTTCCCCCTTTACCTCCACTTTTCGCCTCCCCCTTTGGCCTCCCTCTTTGTTCTCCCCTTTTGGTCACCCTCTTTGTCCTCCCCCTTTGTCCACCCTCTTTGGCCTTGAAAACACACACAAATCAATATTAACAACAAGAAGCGGTACTAAGCAGCGTGGTTCTTCATGATCTCCTGTGGTCGACTGATGATATCACTCGTCGGTGGAAAAGATCGTTAAGAACAAGCAGTTATATGCACGCCACGCAAAACGATCTTCTGTGTAGTGTCAACTACAAACAGCGTGCCCAGGGCCAACCACTGATTGATCCACCAGATATCAGCGGAGCGCACCAAATCAAGCCACTGGCTCGCCTCCCGCGCAACCAACAAAGTCTCGTACAGTTAAATAAACTTGTATTATAATGAAAAGCATGAAATACGACATTATTGTAATTAAGCATCCGTACAATTAACTTGTGGCAACACCACAGCGGCTATTGTATAAAGTACAGTCACATACAATATATTATGTATCAAGCAAGTTATGGCGCCATCCATGAGTGTTAAAAATAGCAAACACCGTCCCGGTCACATATACCTAATTTGCATCAAAATATTAACATTTACGTGAATTCTATATTTAGTTATAGACCCCAAATAGTTTGTAGCTAAGATGACAAAAGTGTTTCAAAATAGTAAGTGTGCAGTGCACAATTCAGACACAAGACACACTAACTACTTGACACAGACAATACATTGTTCCTGTCCGTCATGCTATAGGTAACACCGGTGGACACTGCAGGACTGATGTGTTCCACACAGTAATTGACCGAATATACTTAACTATTTCATATGATGCAACAAAATACCACAAGTACGTCCAATAAAGCTCAACATGTTGTAAGTGACTTCATTAGTGATACTGTATAAACTAGATGCAGATGATGTATGCCATTCACAATCATAATAACTTAATTTCAACTTATTTGCAATGCAAACTATCAAACATATATTCGTAAGTTTTCACAAACCTTGCAAAGTTAATTACCAAAGCACTGCTTGCAAAATACAGAGGAAACCACAAAGGAAACATTTTCAGCAACGACATCAACATTAAATAAAACAATTAAATGCTGCCTCCAAAGCTACAGAGGGAGGCCAAAGGGGAGGCCACTGAGGGATGTCAAAGAGGACGCCACAGAGGGAGGCGAAAAGGGGACGCCACAGAGGGAGGCGAAAGGGGACGCCAGGGAGGGAGGTCAAATGGGGACGCCACAGTGGGAGGCCAAATTGGGATACCACAGATGGAGGCCGAATGGGGACGCCACAGAGGGAAGCCAAAAGGGACGCCACAAAGGGAGGCCAAAGGGGGACCCTACAGAGGGAGGCCAAAGGGGGACGCCAGGGATAGAGGTCAAAGGGGGACGCCACAGAGGGAGGCCAAAGGGTGAGGCCAAAAAGGGAGGCGAAAGGGGGACGCCACAGAAGGAGGCCAAATGGGGATGCCAAAGAGGGAGGCCACTGAGGGATGTCAAAGCGGACGCCACAGAGGGAGGCGAAAGGGGGACGCCACAGAGGGAGGCGAAAAGGGGACGCCAGGGAGAGAGGTCAAAGGGGGACGTCACAGAGGGAGGCCAAATTGGGACGCCACAGATGGAGGCCGAAGGGGGACGCCACAGAGGGAAGCCAAAAAGGACGCCACATAAGGAGGCCAAGGGGGGACGCTATAGAGGGAGGCCAAAGGGGGACGCCAGGGATAGAGGTCAAAGGGGGAAGCCACAGAGGGAGGCCAAAGGGTGAAGCCATAAAGGGAGGCGAAAGGGGGACGCCACAGAAGGAGGCCAAATGGGGATGCCAAAGAGGGAGGCCAAGCCTGGTCACCCATCCTACACAGTACGGGTGAAAATGTAAGCCAAAGGGAGCCAAGGTCCAATGGCCTCCCTCTAAATACATCAAAGGGGCCATGGCTCAATGGCCTCGCCCCTAAATACGTCTTTGGTCACACTCACTAATTAATACAGTTATACAGGGTAAACTCTGCAATCGATTTGAGGTTGCACTAAGTAGGTATATATATTTGCCTACTCAAGTCGTCCAAAAAAAACGTCTTCCCGTAAACAAACAGTTGCGACAATCTGAATATCGTCCGCATAAAACGAACTGTCACATACACACACTGTTTCGAAAAAAATTATCATCATGAAAATATCGCACTCCAAATTCTAGTTAATCAACCAATGTAACACACGTATTATATTATGGATGTTGCACACTCCTTCCGATTAAACATTTACCCTATAGAAGTAATATCACAGTATTATGAAATCGTCAATACCTTGGACGACAACATTTTTAGCAACGGTTAGGCGCAGTAATATATGAAACACAATATTACTGTAATACCCGACGATTTGATTGGATAGCATAAGGCCTTTCACAGCAACAACTCAGATAATAATTCAAAGTATAGTATATTTTAAACATAGCTAATTGAGCTTTTTTGCTCTGGAATGTCTTCAACGTGCCATCGTCAAATCAACAGGCTACTCGATGACGACTTCACAAACTTCCCAGTCTTCCTGCAAGTTCGGAATGTGAATAGTCACATGTTTTCAATCGTCTCCCTCACAAGTGCGCTTCGCAATACACGTGGTCAGACCGATCCCAGATCCAGTGGTTTCACTCAGCTTGCAGATTCGGTAGAGTCCAGCTGTTTCACATGCTGGCCACTTGGTGTGTCTGATCGACACCTTGACGTGGGAGTTTGAACAGACGAGATGACGACCAGTGATCATGACGGTGAAAGATGCCTTGATGGCGTCCGGCACACATTTCTTGATGATGAGTCCAGGGTGCACACATTTACCCCGCGGCTGGCACTGCCTGATAAAGTGTACATATCCGTCTGTGCCAGGACGAGGCAGGTGTCGTTGTTGGCGTCGTTCAGTTGCACGGCCTTCTCCATCGGCACTGGGGGATCCAAGACGGGCTGAGATGACGCTACAACAAAAGGTAAAAGATTAACCTTCCAACGAAAACTATAATGATCTATTGTTGTTCCTATAACCAGTGTCGTTATCAATATCACGCTAGTCATCATTACTGTTATCATTATGACTATCGATAAAGTCATATATAAAATACACTGTGAAAGAATGGATCATAATCACATTCTGATGAAACAGTAATTATATTATCTTACCATAATCAATATAATTGCCATAATCCCTATCGATATCGCTAAATCGAACAAAGTCATGGTTTTAGGCCTATCAACCAATACGAGTAACTAAAACATAAAAAATGTAAACTAAAGTTAAAAATATCAGGCCAGTGGTTTACGTGAAAAACCTTGTTGAACACACATAATTTTTATTTCATGGGCTGCGTCATACTCTTAAGTAACTGCTGAAAATGTAATAACATAATATAATAATAAAATAATATTTCATTTGATTTCTAATTTCCCGAACTCATTGCATTTATTTTACATGCCAAACAAATGTTTTATAGTATATTTGGTGGCAACAAACAAGTAGAGAAATGGGCGGGAAGCACACTTTTTAACAGCCACTAGCAAAAAATATGTCAAATGAGCATCATAGCGACACCGATGCAACGGTTCATTACTCGATATTAGTCAATAGGTGGCAGCATCTTACGTTGTCACGCCAATATGTAACAGTCTTTCCTCTTTAGCTTTAAAGTCAACTGCCAATACAAGGTCCAATCACAGTGCATGATTACATGTGTAAGTGCCATTACAGATCCAGAATGTGTCGTGTCTTTGCACGTCTTCCAGATCGACGTATCTCTACAGGAACAAACAATGGTGCTGGTGAAAAGACAGTCTTGCCTTGTTGTTCCCTGACATATGGATCTGGTTCTTTTCAGGAACAGCCACTGTTTGATAAACACTCTCATCATTCACAAGTGATTGATCCACATGTATTGCATTCTGAGATACACACCGATAAGAATCCCTTTCAGCAGTTGGCCTCACATGATCTACGTGCACATATTGATGCTACGCACGGACTTGCACAAGGTAAGTCAGTGGTCCCAACCGCCTTACGATCTTACCCGGAATCCATTTTTATTGACCACCTCGATGGTTACGCACATGTACTGGGTGTATTTAAACCAGTTCACGCAGCGACCCCATTGCGATCATGTTGGCACTTATATTTCTACTGTTTCTCCTCCATGTCCTTAATCATGTGAGGTTTCAGCAGACTAAACCTGTTTCGCAATCGGGGTTTAAGAATAGTTCTGCCGGAAATACTCCGGTTACGGGGTGTGGCTTGCAGCGATATCGCTACAGGAAGTTAGCAAACCATTGTCCTTTCGAAAGATGGATTCTTGCGGAGTGTTTTCGAAGACCCTGCTTCACTGACTGAACACGCTACGTTCTGCAGCACTGTTTGGTGCTGGATAACACAGAGCAACTTGCTTGATTCTGTTTATATCCATGAATGTCTTGAACTCATGTGACGTGAACTTGGTATATTGTCGGATACAACCTCCTCTGGAAGACCATGGCAGGCAAACAATTTCTCCAGAACATCATTTGTTTTGCCCGCTGTAGTAGACGTCATTGGTACATCTTCCAACCATTTGGAATTGTTGTCCGCAACGATCAGATAGTTCATACCGTACTTCTCTGCAAATTTAATGTGGATGTTGTGCATACACGTATGGGCAATGGCCACGGGTGCAGTGGTTCTATAGCGTGTTGATTCTTCACTGACTGACATACAGCACATTCATACACCGTAGTTTCGATAGCAGCGTGCATTCCAGACCACCAAGCGTAGCTTCGTACAAACGCTTTTGATTGGCTGATGCCACAGTGCTTTGCGTGAAGTTCAAGTAACGTCAGTTGATGTTAGATGATAGGTAGATGGAATTACAATGCGTAACCCCCACAAAATGCATCTTTGTTATGTTGACTCATCGCGCTTGATGAAATACACTTTATCCACATGATTTGGCCACCCAGTGACTACTTACTCTAGTATTCGCGACAACATCCACTCCGCTTCCACCTTCTCTCGCATTGCGTGTGCGACCGCATTACGTGTGGCTTGTGAAATCCCAGTTATGCATTCTCCTTCATGTGGATACGCGCCTTGTAGCCTTGGGTTGTACCCGTTCCTTCATGAAATACTTCTTTGTGTGTAGCCAACACTGCCTTCACCGAATTTCTCTCACTTCCTGTAACAGAGAAGATGCAGTTCAACATTGGTGATGAGGCTAGTCTCTTCCACGTAGAGGTGCTTTGTCGCCCTTGACGACAAACGCCAAAAACTTAGCCATATTTCACATCCAATGTGACAACCCCCAACGTGGACCACCGGGGTGCGCTTTGCCCCGCCCTACTCTATGTGATATTGCATGATAATAAGTGGGTAAGAATTATGAATGATTAAACACACAATCACTTCCTAAGTTTGTATGTTTAGCGTGACATGACAGAGGAAGGTATCAAAGCGAGTTATATATACCGTACGTCTTCAAAATAATCGAAAAAGTCGATGACACCCGCCTTGAAGAACATCTGCGAGAAAACAATCTGCACGAACAATCACTATCTGCCTACAGGAAGCAACATTCAACTGAAACGACACTCATCGAAATACACATAAGAGCGGACGAGTTGCTGCACTTGTTCTTTTATATATCTCTGTGGCGTTAGATATTATCGATCATTCCATCGTTATCGAGCTTCTGGAACACACGCATGGCATTATCGGCGATGCCCTAGTATGGATGGTATCTTACTTGAGAGAGCGAAACCAACAAATCATCATTGGTGATACTGCTTCGGCTTATGTTTTTCTAGAATATGGCGTTCCACACGGATCAGTCCTTGGCCCGAAAATGTAATCGCTATATACACGGCCACTTGGGGACGTCATCAGGCATCGTCAACTAGATGTGCACTTCTATAACGATGAACAATGACCCAGAAGAGCGATAAACAGCAGTTGCCCGTTTGAACAACTTCATCAAGAACAACTTCATCAATTCGTACTTGGCTTAAGAAAAACATGCTCAAATTAAATGGTGAGAAGACGGAAGTGATCTTGTTCACATACAAACATGGATTGGAATCGTTCCAAACAAGGTGTTTCGGTCGGAGAACAACAACTACGATCGTCTTCTTTCCGTGATCTTGGGGTTATACACAATCAACATCTAAGCATGTCCCAAAACGTGAATTTGGCATGCCGAACTGGATATTACTGTCAGATATCGGATATCGTGTGAGATTGTATATAATTATCTTTTTTATTTTAGTCACCTAGCGATTACAATTTTGGTGAGTAAGAATCGTGCTAGCGGCGTCGAATAGCGACCGATGACTAATTTAGAGATCGGAAATTTATTTGTTTCCAACTGGCTGACAGATCAACGAAATGTTATTATGTCTGGAATCATTGGAAAACTATTTATCTACTAATGTTATTTATCACTGTTGTAGGACATAATTTTGGTGAAGAACGAATCATTTCAGATATAGTCGAGATTGTTGTTTTGTATTGGTGACAGCATAGGGCCAGGTAATAATTTTTACTTTCACACCTTCGAATAATAGGTTTAGCTAACTGAATGTTTAAAGTGGTTTTCTTTTATAAATTTGGTAGCAGATGCATTTCGATGTATACCATCATAATGTGTGTATTATAGAGATATATAGAACAACTCAATATTGGCGAGACATTCCAGTCGACCTACTCATTACATCACTCGACGGAATCAGCATTGGTTCACTTCCAAAGTGACATATCAGATGCACGCGACAATAACTGTAGAGTTATGCTCGCCATGATTGACTTGTCAGCAGCCTTCGCCATGGTAGACCACACCATATTCATCAAACTGCTGCATGAAGATTTGCAGTGAAGGGAACAGTACTGAACTGGTTCAGATCGTACTTATCTGAACGCCAATTTTGGAAGTTTTGTAGTGTTAGATCTGAAATACATGCCCTGGACTGTGAAGTACCACAGGGTTCTGTACTAGGACGTATCATCTTTAATATGTACACCACACCTTTGGAGTGCATCATCCATCGGCACAACTTGTGTTACCATAAGTATGCAGGTGACACGGAGATCTATGGAGAATGTGATACATCATCAAACTGTGATTGCTTGCGGATAAGACATCAGATGTCGGCGTGTCTTGATGAAATCCGGGCCTGGATGCTTATCAACATGCTGAAAATTACTGACTACAAAACTGAACTGATCGTTGTCATCAATCCCCAATTGGCCAAGAGTCTTCAAGAAGCTGGCACTCCCATGCCATCCATCGTACATTGCGACAACACCATCACCGCGGAGTCTGCCATACGCAACTTGTGAGTCCTACAGGACAGTCGCTTAGATAGCAGTGCCCAGGTGTCTGCAATCATAAACGCCTGCAACTACCACCTAAGTCAGATTGCACGTGTGCGCCAGTATATCACCGAGAGAGCAAGCAAACTGGCTGTCGTAGGGTTAGTTTATTGCAACGATCTTAAAACAACTTCACTGTCTTCCAGTCAAGCAACGGGTTAGGTACAAGCTCTGCCTAATAGTTCATAACATTCTGCACGGCACGGGGCCTCAATACCTGAGTGAACTACTAAAGTTGTACGCGCGAGATGAGCGGCTGAGGCAGGCGTCATACCTACAACGTGTGCCTTGTCATCCGAATATAAAAGTGGGACGAGCTGGATTCAGTGTGGCTGGTCCAGACGCGTGGCATACATTGCATGCAGACATCCGCAGCAATAAGTATAAGACGGTGTTAAAGTAAAAACTAAAGACACATTTGTGGCAGATAGCTTACCAGTAAAACGTTGTGGTGGACTATTCTATACAGCCTCTGTTTTAATAATAATAATGTATATTTGTGTTGCAATGTAAATTGATTTTAAATATTTTAAGTTTTTAATTTTAATTTTAATTGATCATAATTATAATTACTGTTTTACTTTATGTGCAATTCTATTATATTAAATGTCCGTTACATTGTAAAACGCACTGAGGTGCTATAAGCACGATTTTAGCGTGACATCATAATAAAATTATTAAATACTATTATAACTATTAGGCAACCAAGCCTTTCAGTGGTCTACACTATCTTGTATGCACCGACATGTTTGTTTAATCCGAACCGAACCGAATTGATCACATCACAATTGATAGAAGATTCAGAAGATCATTGACATTTGTAAAGGTAAGGAGAGGACAGATGTAAGCAGTGATCGCGAACCTGTTGTAGCTAATATCCAACTTGAGCTGTGTAGATAGTCGGTGCAGAAAAGGGGTAGAAAGAGGTATGATGTTGATAAGCTGTGAGGTTATGAAACTGCTCAAGAGTTCAGGATTGCACTGAGTAATAGGTTACATGTATTGGAACAAACTGAGAGAGTAGAGGATTGTTGGTCAGGGATGAAGGAAGCTATTTGTGGTGCTAGCGAGGAAGTTCTTGGATTCAAAACGCACGCACAACAAGGATGGGTGACAGGAAGAAGCCTGGAAAAAGTAAGCGAGCGGAAGGCAACCAAGGACAAAACCAATGCTACCAAGTCGGGAAGACTAAAGACAAGGCTAAAGAACAAGTACATAGCCAAATACAAAGACGTTAAAACAGTTTCCGTGCAGACAAAAGGATGTATATGGACTACCTTGCAAAACAAGCAGAGCACGCTGTAACCAGAGGTGAACAAAGAACGTTGTTTACACTGACCAAGAAAATAAATAATGAAAGCTTCAGAAAAAGTACACCGGCCAAGAACAAAGATGGAGAAGTAACAAAATCAGAAGCAGACCAGATAGAGAGATGGAGAAAACACTTATCTGAGGTTCTCAGAGGCATCCGACGATCCTGTTGATTTTCCGAACAATAAATTATTCAACATTGACATTGACACTAATCCGCCTACTATAAAAAAAATCGATAAAAGCATAAAAGCTGTTGAAAACACAGAGTACCATGGTAGCACGAAAACTTGAGGAAGTGTTCAAATTAATATTGTAGAATGAAGAAATTCCTGAAGAATGGCAGAAAGGAGTCATCATTAAATTACCTAAAAACAGGTGCCCTGGAGAACTGTAATAAATGGAGAGGTTTTACGCTGTTGTCAGTTCCCAACGAGGTGCTGGGAAGGGTGATTATAGTTAGGATAAGAGATGCGCTCGATAACAAACCGAGGAAAGAAACAGCAGATTTCAGAAGGGGGAAATTATATGTGCAGCAAATGTTCATATTAAGGAACATTATCGACCAGTGCCTCAAATGGAATAGCCCACTCTTCATCAACTATGTGGATTTTAGGAAAGCTTTTGATATTATTCACAGAAAGAATGTATGGAGAATTATGATATACTATGGAATTCCATCCAAAATTATCAAACTTGTGAAAATGAACACAAACTTCAGATATGCAGTTGAGCATGAAGGTAAAATATTAAAAGGTTTCCTGTGATGTCGGGAGTAAGGCAAGGATGTGTGATGTCGGGAGTAAGGCAAGGATGTGTGATGTCGGGAGTAAGGCAAGGATGTGTGATGTCGGGAGTAAGGCAAGGATGTGTGATGTCAGGGTTTTTGTTTATATTGGTGATAGACTGGATTATGCGGAAAATAACTAGAAGGAAAAGAGGAATTCAATGGGGATTAGATACAATGGAGGACCTAGATTTTGCAGACGATTTAGCTATGTTATCAACATCAAGAAGAAACGTACAACATAAGACAGCTAGAAGTGCTTGCAAAGAGAACTGAAATACACTACACTTCAAGTGGTGAAGATCAAGATGATAATCACCCAATTGTAATAGGCATAGACAATGTAGAAACTGTTGATAGTTTCACTTATCTAGGCCCAGTAATGGATGCAGACAAAGGTTCAACATCCGATATAAGTGCACGCCTAAAGAAAGCGAGAACATCCTATTATAAACTGAGGAAAGTGTGGGCATCAAACAAATACCGAAGGAAAACGGAACTCAGAATCTACAAGAGTAATGTGATGTCGGTTCTACTATACGGAGCAGGTTGCTGGAAGGTAAACCAAAATGATGGAAAAAGGCTCAATACATTTCACAATAGATGTTTGCGTCGAATTCTACGTATCTTCTGGCCAAGAACAATTTCAAATAAAACATTGTATGAAGAGGTAGAAATAAGCAGGAAAACAGACATCATCAAGTCTAGACGATGGAATTTTATTGGCCATATCCTTCGGTTTGCAAATACAAATGACTGCCATATAGTGATGAATTGGACACCTGTGGGAAATAGATCGATCGGAAGACCAAAAGAGACATGGCGACGAATGGCGCGTTTAAATGGACATCATGGACAGAGGCGGCACAGAGGGCGGCTGACAGGGCGGGATGGCGGACTCTTGTACATGCCCTATGCGACACAAGGCGTCCAAGGGATCCGTAAGTCCATAAGTAACTGTCTGAGGATTCGTGGGAATATCCGCTGAGAGAAAATGTTTCTCCTCTTCGAATATTGCCAGAACATCACTGGCAGCATAACCCCCAAAATAGAACAAAGTCCGTTACGTGTAACTCCCGGTAGGTACACTTTATCTTCGTCAACACCCACCATTTATATGAACCAGCCGAATTAACATATTTTCAGACTTAGCATATCATACGGATTTGAGGGTTTTGTGAAGCATACGGCCATTTCCCATTTTACACAGATTTGTGTCAAACGGAATATTGTTTTATAAAATACACGTTTTCTTGTGTTTCTCACAAAAGCATAACATCGAACGACACACCTATATCGGCAGATTTATGGCCAAACAGCAGATTTCGTTTGATGTAGGTATATTCCGTAGCCTGGTAGATAACGACTCTCGATCAGAATAGGAATGCTATAGGCCGATTATCCATAGACAGATGGTTTCCGGATTAATACAGAATTTCAAGTAAAAATACTGATTTCGACCAAAAAGTGTCAGGTCTGCATTTTATGCTATATATTACCTAGAAAGCAAGATATCGGTGATAGCTTGGATGCCTGCTAGGTGCCATTGGACAAGATATCGGTGATAGCTTGGATGCTTGCTAGGTGCCATTGGATAAGCACCAGTGAAAAAGCACAATCTTGTCATTATGTGTGGATAAACTACACCAGGCCTCTAGTGTCTAGCGTTCTATACTTAGGACGACATGACACCATGTAAAGTTTCCATCCTTATATTTTATACTTATCTTTTCGTAATCTACACGTTAATTTATATATATATATATATATATATATATATATATATATATATATATATATATATATATATATATATATATATATATATGCGTTTATTTATAGATAAGCAGAAATACCGATGTTCATTTTAAGTGAGAGCTGGAACTCACATTCTGTTAGACATCATGACAAGAGGAAATTGGAACAAAACTCTTACTTTGAACTTGACATTCCTCACGTTCATATAATCTAAACATCACATGCTCGTGAAATGTGGTCCGGAAGCTTCCTTTAGTTATTTGAATAGCCATAACACATTCAGAATTAGTGTTGTTATCTCGCGAATGAAAGTAAACTGGGTGTTCTACATATAGGATACCGGGATTAAATAGGTTAAGAACATACAACAGTCATTAGGGCTTACACATACCAATGGGTATGATCCGGGTTCCGTCACAATGAAATCTACTCTCTGAGTCCAGAGTTCTGATTCCAAGCTTTTGCATGTGGAACAAACGGTTCCGCCACATATCGGAGCTTGGATAATCGAGGCCAGGTACAAACCCCCCACCAGTGGCGCCACTAAACATTTCATCACTGCTACAACTTATATTTAATGTGCAGATTCTGCACATCTTTGTTACGTTTCTCCTGTACAACGTTTGAATGACGAAACAAGTCGTAAACAGCACTGACGGTGCCCAGTCAACTATTCCTTCATATCACTCCGTAGCTGTCCATTTTGAATTTATAATCAAAAAGTGACACTGGCGAAATATGCTGAGTGGCGCCACTGTCGGGGAGTGTTTACGTAGCCCACACTCCCCGACTTGATAATACATTCACAATGGCCACAACTTGATTATAAATTCAAAATGGACAGTTACGGAATTATATGGACAAGGGGTTGGCTGGGAAACGCAAATGTTGTTTACGACTTTTACGGACGTCATTGCAACTGCGTAGCATAGTTTCACACAAAAACGAACGTCATTTTGTTTGTAGAAATATTTTCTAGGCACATAAATGTATTCAATTGCATTGAGATATTTTTTTTATAACATTAGGAGTCTGCCAAATTAAATATAGATATGTGCAGAATCTGCACATCAAATGTAAGTTGTGGCGGTGGTGAAATGGTTAGTGGCGTCACTCTCGGGGAGTTTGCGCCAGACCCTTTGATATATATAAAGTTTTGTCACTGAGGTACCGATTTTTTATTGGTCGAAGAGTAAGGCGCCGTAGCTGGTCCTGTGCAAACCATGCAGACTGTTTGTCTTTCCTGCTGAAAAAATATGGTAGAAAGTTGTGGGAAGTGAAATTAAAACGAAAAGGATGGACTGCAAACCCAGAAAGCTCGAAATTATGCGAGGTAAGTTATCGAAACGACTCCTAATCATGCATGAATCATCAAACGCTCTGGTTTGGGCTACGTATTGACGTCACCATGCGTAGTCTGGTTTAACTGTACCTGGGGATTGTTTCACTACCGGCTACTTGGACTTGGTGCAGCGACTTGAATTTGGTGTAGATCATTTACAGAAATACGTGGAATATCAAATAGAATAAGTATTACTATTGCATATATATTATACACAAACGTATTGTAGACATATATTAGGAAACAGGTTTTGTTAATTATTAGTCAGAGGGAGTATTTTAGAGTAAGTTAGTTTCGGATTCTGTCAGGGAATTCAGCGAGCGTTAATAGGGGTGTTTACAATTCGAAAAATTAGATAACATAGTGAATAGTCAGTAACAGTGAATATTGGTTAGAATAAGTATTAGTATTATACATATATTGTTCACCAACTTCTTGTAGACATATATTAAGAAACCGTTGTTGTTAACAGAGGTAGTATTTTTTTTTCCCGGATTCAAACTCAACGAGTGATAAAAGGGAGTTTGTTTACAAGTCATTCAACCCGTGCATCGAGCTATCGTTTACATTAGCTAATATATATATATAAGATAAAGTGATTTATTTACTTAAATTACATACATAAGGTAATATATGACATAGTGGTAGTCAACGTTTTCGGTAAAAAGGAATTAACAGCAGGACTTTAGCGTAAATTAGTACACACTCACTTCGTTGTTTTGTTACACAGTGTTCTCCGTATTCGCTAGGTGGCAGGATTTTTAGCCTAAAGTGTTCTTTTGATCACAAAAACAGCCTTATTCAAGGCTAACGTAGCACACTAATTAAAACTAAATTGTATGATGGCCCCGTGCAAACGACAGTTAAAGGCCACAAGGCACGTAATTTGTGGCAGTTGTAGTAACTGGGTAGATTTCGTCAAGTCTGGGTGCGAAAAGTCCTGGGCTGAGGTCCAGGCAGATAGTTTTAATTTTGAGTGTAGGGGATGCGCAAGGATGAAGGAAATAGAGGAGTTGAAAGAGCTGAGACTGCTCGTTGTGGCAATGGTGGGAAGGGATCAGGGGAGTTGTGCCAGTAGTTCCGGTGAGGGAACAGTAGACGATAAAGTGGGGAAAGACACAAGAGATGCTAGGGAGAGCTCACCTCAGCCTGGGAGGAAGCTGAGAGGAGGGAAGGTGACAGGTCATAGGGAGACAGGACGTAAGGAGACGGGAAGGAAAGGAACGGGAGGGAAGACAACCGGGGTGAAGGAGAGGGGAGTAGGGGAGACAGGAGGGAAGGAGAAGGGAGTGGGGGAGACGGGAGGGAAGACAACCGGGGTGAAGGAGAGGGGAGTAGCGGAGACAGGAGGGAAGGAGAAGGGAGTGGGGGAGACGGGAGGGAAAACAACCGGAGTGAAGGAGAGGGGAGTAGGGGAGACAGGAGGGAAGGAGAAGGGAGTGGGGAAGACGGAAGGGAAGGGGTCAGGACAGAATGTGATGGCGGGGATCGAAAGGAAGAGTTATTCTGCAGCAGTGATAGAGGGGGTGAGGAAGAGAGCGAGGGTGTTTGGGGGGGATTCGATAGTTAGGAAGACCGACAGAGTCTTAAACAAGGGAGATGATGTGGTGGTCTGCTTGCCTGGAGCCAAAATAGAGGCGATAACTGAGAGGGTAAAAAACATCGTAGGCTCGGGTAAGGGTGGATCTGTTTTAGTACATGTAGGGACAAATAACATAGAGAGGGAGGGTACAACTGCCATAGTTAGGAAATATAGGCAGTTGGTCAGAACACTAAAACAGACGCGGGTTGAGCAGGTAATACTGTCAGGGATTTTACCTGTGATGGGCAGGAGGGGTCATAAATATCGAAATTGTCGGGGGATGGCAATTAACATGTTAGTCCAGAGGCTGTGTAGGGAAGAGGAAGTTGGATTTGTGGATTTATGGGAAAGTTTTGTTGGGAGGGTGATATGTACATGAAGGATGGGCTTCATTTAAGTGGAAAGGGGGCGGCAGTATTCGCGGACAAACTTTCAGCAGCAGTAGATAGCGACTTGGGTACAATGACAAATATTTTTGGAAGTAAACATTCTTTAAACTAGAAGTGCAGGGGGGTTACCTAGAGGTGTCTCAAGCAGAACAAGAGACCACTAGCACAGATAAACCAATATCAAATCATCCGAAAAACATCTCTGAAAAAGGTTATAGATGCGTATGTTTAAATGCAAGGAGCATAGTAAATAAGAAAAACGAATTAAACATTATGGTAGAAGATATTGACCCTCACATAATTGGTATAACTGAATCATGGGCCAACATAGATATAACAGATGCTGAATTAGGACTGACAGGATACGTAATGTTTAGGAAAGATCGAATAGGAAGAAGGGGCGGGGAGTTATTTTATATGTTAAAGAATCTATTCAGGCTTATGAAATGAAACTAGAAAGGGAAGCAGATTGCGATGAAGCTGTTTGGTGCAAAATTGTTTCAGGAAATTCAAAATTAACTGTTGGATTAGTTTACCGAAGTCCAAACATAAACGAAGAGGACAACACAAAAATAAAAAACGCTATAAAGGAAGTTAGTAAAGGGAATGTATCATAATGGGAGATTTTAACCATGGACACATACAATGGAATTCTCTAGAGAGCACAGGGATTGAGGATCAACAATTTCTATGTTTAATCCAGGATAGCTTTCTTACTCAGCACGTACTAGAACCAACCAGGGAGAAAATGTATTAGATATAGTTTTGTCATCACAAAAAGAATTAGTGGACAATGTAAAAATATTTGAACCATTGGGTAATAGTGACCATAATCAAATACATTTTGACATCAATGTAAAATCAGAAAGTAAAAATAAGAAAACGTACAAGAGAAACTTCTACAAAGGTAACTACAAAGATATGAGAAAATACTTAGCACAGCTAGATTGGAATAACATGCTGATGAATAAGACTGCAATTGAATGTTGGAATATTCTAAAATATGAAATTGAGAGTATCATTGATAAATTTGTTCCCTTCCGAAAACAAGGAAAACGGTGTAGAAAGAAACACGTGTCAAAAGAGGCAATTAGAAAAATAATGCTAAAACAAACTATGTGGAGGGTTTATAGGCGTACCAGAAAGGAAGAAGACTATGCAAAATACAAAGAGGCACTTAATGCAGCTACAACTGAAATCAGACAATCTAAAAGAAGCTATGAGCAAAAACTGGCATGTAACATAAAAACTGACAGCAAGAGTTTTTATGCATATGTCAGGAGTAAACAAAACGTACAAGACAAGGTTGGACCTCTAGAAGACAGTGCTGGAAATATAATATCACAGGGGTTTTTAATGGCGGAAGACCTAAATGGTTACTTCAGTTCAGTGTTTACAAAAGAAGATATTAGTTCATTACCAGTTGCTGATGCTAAATTTCAGGGGACTAAATCTGACTATTTAGGACCATTAGTTGTAACTCCAGAATTGGTAGCTAGGAAAATAAAGGCAATGAAGGATAACAAATCACCGGGAGTGGATGGGATTCCTCCAAAATTACTAATGGAAACAGTAGATCAAATCAGTATACCACTTGCAAGAGTATTCAACTTGTCATTAAAAGAGGGAGTTGTTCCGTTTGAATGGAAAGAAGCAAACATCATACCATTATTTAAAAAGGGTTCGAGAAATAAGTCAGAGAATTACAGACCAGTGAGTTTAACGTCAGTGATTTGTAAATTATTAGAAAGGTTAATTAAAGACCATATGGTGGACTTCCTCGTTAAGCATAAATTATTAAATTCATCTCAACATGGATTCCTTAAAGCGAGGTCAGGCTTAACAAATGTGTTATGTTTTTTGGAAGAAATCACTAAGTGGATAGACGAGGGATCGCCAGTAGATATTATCTACTTAGATTTTCAGAAAGCTTTTGACAAAGTGCCACATCAAAGATTGCTACTTAAATTAAAAGCCCATGGTATCGGGGATAGCATAACTGACTGGATAGAACAATGGCTGACTGACAGAAGACAACGAGTTGTAGTAGATGGCGAAGTTTCAAATTGGAAATCGGTTTTGAGTGGGGTACCTCAAGGATCAGTATTAGGACCTATATTATTCTTAATTTATATCAATGACTTGGACGACAGTATAACAAGTAACGTACTGAAATTTGCGGACGACACAAAACTGTTTAGAAAGGTTAATACTGATGGTGATAAACAACATTTACAAAACGATCTAGACAGATTAGTGAAATGGTCTGAGAAATGGCAGATGCTGTTCAATTTTGGGAAATGTAAATGCCTACATACAGGACATGGGAACTTGAATGTAAACTATAAAATGGGAGCTACTGTTCTTGGTACTACTGTAAAAGAAAAGGACTTAGGAGTTACAATAAGCGCTGATATGAAAGTTTCAGAGCAGTGTGGTACTGCAGCTTCAAAGGGTAATCAAATTCTTGGATTGATTAGAAGAAACATAACATACAAGGGAAAAAAGTTAATTATACCTCTTTATAAAGCAATAGTTAGACCTCATTTAGAATACTGTATACAAGCATGGAGACCATATCGTAAGAAGGATATAGATACGCTTGAACGCATACAAAGGAGAGCAACTAAAATGATTCCAGTACTTAGAGACCTTAGTTATGAAGAACGCCTGAAAGAATGTGGTTTAACAACTCTAGAGACAAGGAGGTTAAGAGGAGATCAGATTGAAGTTTTTAAGATATTGAATGGGTATGAAAATATTGATAGAAATATGTTTTTCTCACTCAGGAAGGATAGCAGAACTAGAGGACATGAGGTAAAAGTAGTAAAGGATCAATGTAGATTGGACATCAGGAAGCACTCGTTCTCACAGAGGACAATAAATGAATGGAACAAATTGTCTACAGATTGTGTAACTGCTAGCAGCGTGAATATGTTTAAAAACAAGGTTGACACATATATCAGGAGGGCGGGTTATAAGTAGGTGAACATTGTTGGACTCTCGATAAGCCAATGGCTTCCTTGTCCACTTGCCATCTGGGCCTTTGGCTTGGATGGCAAATCTTGTTAAATCTTGTTAAATCTTGTTACCTGCCAGAAACATTTACATACGATCGGCCATGGAAATCGAACGGTGTTTTGGAGTTTATTTATTGCATTGTTTAAATAGTAAGTACAAAGGGCATACATATGTAGGATTCACTGTGAATCCCAACCGACGAGTGAAGCAGCACAACACCGGCACGCATGGCGGCGGCGCGAAACGGACGAGTGGAAGGGGACCCTGGTAATACACCTGAGCGATAATCGAGTAAACCATCAAAATAGAATAGGGATCAGCATACAGTTACATTTCCCATTGGTGACCATGTTAACGTTTTTCATGATTATGAGAAAACGGTACCACGACAAATTATGATTCTTCTTTCATGCCGTTGTCATCATCTCATTGACATGCTGGTCAAGTTTCTTTTCAAAATCACTTCATTAACTCTTTTAAAATGGCCGAACGTGCCATACCCGCCAATGTTTACCAATTTCTGCATGAATTGCTACGCACTCGTGCCTTATGACAAAACAATTGCCAAACATTCTTCCGCCTATTAAATTCATCTAAAAATCCACAGTTACTCTGTCAAGTTCTACCGGCAAACTTGGCAATCTCCCTGCTCAAAGACACTTATGTTAGATGATATGAATCTTTTTAACCTTCCTACATCCAAACTTACCATGCCCTACATTTTTGTGTATAACACCAGAAATTCTAACTGAGGCATGATCCCAATACTCGCTGATGCTTCTGATACGATCTGCCGATCGCGCCCTACTCACCGTTCCGCGCCATAACCTCGAGCATGCAGGTGTTGGTTGGAGACGGTGTCCCTCAATCCTGACACACACTCAGGACCTCGTCAGTGTCACCAGTGCCTGTGTCACCGGGTTGATTCATTGTGCAGCTTTGTTTGTCTAATGACAAATCTAATTTTTGGTCACACCTTGCTATTGTCATATGGCCAGATGGTGTGTTGGGCAGCCACCTATACTAATACTATGCCATAGTTTGTGACTGTATCTGTTCCCTCCCTGTATCTCTGTAAGTTTTGCATATATGTAACTGAAATTGTGTATGTGCGCTCAGTGAGGATGGTTTGTACATTACAACAAAAACAATTCCCGGGGGCGGGGATATTATGAAGGAAATTATGTGGACTTTTTATGTAAATTACATACCTCTGAATTGTTTGCAACACTATGTCAGTTTTCATCAGTTGTTTCATGTGACGTGATTTGTCAAACATCCACATAAGTACGGTACGAACGCTTCATGAAAGCAAGTGGTACATGATTTTGGGGGCATGAAGTTGTCTTCATCATTGCTATTGACATTGCCAAAAGTGTGTAGTAACTGGGTAATGGACTAGATAACGAGAAACACAAAGGCAGGAAATAAAACAGGGATAAAATGGAACATCAAGTCAAAACTAGAGGACCTGGACCTTGCAGATGACAGGGCACTTAAGTCATCATGATACACACACATGCAAACAAAGACAATACAACTTACTGAATTTGCAGCATTGATATGACTTAGAATAAATGAAAAGAAAACCAAATTATTGAGGATAAACAAGTTCAAAAACAGAATACTAATTGATGATCAAGAACTAAAGGAAGTGGACAAGTATAACTACCTGGGTGCTAACGTCAGTAAGCAAGGATGAGGCGGTGATTACAGTCTTAAGATAATTCGTAAAGGTACGGTATCTTTCACGAAGCTATAGCAAATATGGAGTTCAAATATATATACATTGAGATCTAAATTGAGGCTTTTTTAACACATTTGTTAAACCAGTGTTGTTATATGGAAGTGAAACATGGAAAATAAACGAAGGCGACAACAGAAAGTTAGATACATTTTGCTTAAGACGAATCCTACAAATTTGATGGGCATGTATCAAATCAAGATATTCTGGCAAATACAAAATTGAAGACAATCACCACCGAGGTCAAGTTAAGAAGATGGAAATGGGTAGGACGTATCCCACGAATGGACAAGATCAGCAAATGTGAGACGGCGGTGACATGGACGTCCGAAAGTAGAATAAAGGTTGGTTGACCAAAGACAATAGTTGAAAATGAAAGACGCATACTGGGGTGGAACTGCTGGAGCAGATGGCCAGA
The DNA here is from genome assembly GCA_033239005.1 of Lamellibrachia satsuma. NCBI lineage: Eukaryota > Metazoa > Annelida > Polychaeta > Sabellida > Siboglinidae > Lamellibrachia > Lamellibrachia satsuma. The sequence goes on along the minus strand of BSQZ01000038.1, from coordinate 3,711,931 downwards.
TGTGTAACAGCTGACAGTGCGAGCTGGAGGAGATGCACATCGGCCTTATGGGCCTCTGGGCCCGAAGAGCATACTTGAGGTGAGGTGATTATATTTGTGGGAAGTACCTAATGATATATGTGATTATATGAACTACCTTTCCTTATTACAAACGTAAATATAATATATATATATATATATATATATATATATATATATATATATATATATATATATATATATATATATATATATATATATATATATATATATATATATATTTCTATTTTTATGTAATTTACGATATGTTAATTCTTTCTTTATTGGCTACTTGTAGATCAATGTACGTGTTGACCAAATAATATTACATTCAATCATTTATTCACAACGCTTTCGTAACGTTATGATGACATAATTCTATTTCTGGAAAAAATATTACTTTATCGTTGTTATTAAAATATTCAAGCATCCAGACGAGTGGGGCGCGGTGGTCGTGTGTGGGGCCCGGTGGTCGTGTGTGGGGCGCGGTGGTCACGTGGCACATCGTCGGACTTTCGGTCGAGGGAACTGGGGTTCGAATCTATATAACTGCCGTTTTCGAAACTTCTTTCTTCTATCTGGTGTCTGTGGGAAGTAAACAGATCCCACACAGGGGAGAAATGTACAACCTGATGTGTGGAATCCGTTTCTCACGAGCCACTGCAGGTTCAATCAATTCTGCTAATCTTTTGTATGATTTAATAAAAAAACATCCAAACGTTTTTATTTAGGGAAACATATACTATTTGTTGATATCAGAAAACATAATATTATATATCAATCCAGATACACAGTTATGTAGTGCCTATATGTGCAATTTAGCTGATTTCAGTGATTATATTTGCCAAGAAGTGACCGTTAAGCCAACAGCGGTTTTGTTCCGTTACAAAGCGAATTTTGTAATAACGTTTCCAAAATGAGGCTAGTTGCCGGGAATCCTTCCTACTTACTTCTGAATGTAGAGGTTCTACCTAAATATATTAGTTCCCCAAGTTAGAGAAACAAGTGCGTTGTTCGAATAATTGCAAACCGTAGTGCTGGTCAATCTAAACTGCACTCCACATCATTGGCACCTGTCGCAATCTCAGAACACAAAAGTACACTACCTGCTTACTGTCACATAGGCATGTACTTATACTGAACGCAACTTTAATACATATTACACTCATTCTGCTTTTAATAGCGAGATTTTAAATAAGCGTGTAGTTCCAATGGTCGGTAAGCACTTGTAAGTAAACACTTTGTTTTGTTCTTCTTTGGTGTGTTGTGGTCGAAGTTATGTTTTTAAACAACTATTATGAATCACGTGTAGGGGAAAGTGTGGCATGTCCACATGCTGGCACATGTCCACATGCTGACACATGTCGCACATCACGTGGTTTGTTGTTTCAGAACACATGCAACATATGTCTGAACTCGCGATTTGATTTCTTTATCGTGTGTAAGAAATTAACGCACACACACACACATTTAATACAAAATTATTATGGTATATTACAGTTGTACTGGAACACAATTACTAGTTCAATCCACATTGTGAAGGGTGACTTCACATCCGCGGCCTAACATGTGTCTCCCTCTGTCTCCACCGTCTCCCCCTGTCTCCGTATATCGCCCTCTGTCTCCTTCTGTCTCCCCGTGTCTTCCCCTATACCCCCATCTCTCTCTCTCTCGCTTTCTCTCTCTCTCTCTCTCTCTCTCTCTCTCTCTCTTTCTCTCTCTCTCTCTCTCTCTTTCTCTCTCTGTCTCACCACCCTATCTTACCCTCATCTCTCCGCCGTCTACACTGCCCCCTCCTCCTGTCTCTGTTTTTCTCCATCTGTCTCCCTCTATCTCCCCGCCTCTGTTTTTCTCCCTCTGTATTCACATTCACTCTGTCTCCCTCTTCCCCTGCCTCTTTCTGTCTCCCTCTGTCTATCTCTTTCTACCCTGTCTCACTATGTCTTCCCCTGTCTCTAGCTGTCTCCCTCTGCCTGTCACTAACTCCCTATGTCTCAATATGTTCCCTCATGTCGCTCTCCGTCTCCCTATGTCTCCCTCTGTCTCACTCTATCTCCCCCTGAATTTACCAGTTTATCTTCTACATTAGCTGACATACTAAAGATATTTATCGTTAGAGAAGCAATATATTTGCCGCGTTCAAGGCTATGTTGAAGATGGCAATGTTGACCATTTTTAAAAACGTTCCGATGTTGAAGCAATTATAAAATTTTATAAAAACAATTCAAAAAATTATATATAACCAATTCTGCCCTACTTGTCCAACAAAAATAGAGCGTGTAGATTCCGCGAGGCTGTCGACTCACGTGTCATAGCACAATGTCAGCGAACCCAACCAGTCGGCCTACAAGCCCAGTCACAGTGTCGAGACGGCCCTTGCCTGTGTGTAGAACGACATTTTGAACGCAATGGACAATCAGAGCGTTGTCAGCATTGTACATCTGAATTTGTTCGCAGCATTTGACATCATCATCGACCACAAAGTGATATTCTTCAAGGTATCGCTCGTCACGCACAATGACTCATATTTTCCAACAGCGAGTAGCGTGACATTTTACGGCATACTGCTCGCGAGTGCAAAACGGACAACACGGAAAGCTGGAATACGTAAAGTAAAGACTGGACACCCAACGAACTCTTAAGGGTATACAGTGTGTGCATAGGTTTGTTAATCTTACTATAATTTAGCAAGTGTTTCATGCCCGTCCACGGGGGAGGGGGGCCGCGGGTGGTTTGAGGAAACCCCCTTTTTGAGAAATTGTTTTTACCTTTAAAACATTGAAATCATCCCTGAACTCCCCTAACACCAACTTCCAGACGTCTTTGTTTTCGTGATTACTATTTCTACAGGTACACTAAGCTGCTCTAAGTAATCTGATTGCTATTCAAAGCGAGAAACTGCAGGTGGGAAGTGGACAATGAAGCCATTGGTTCGTCGTGTCACCCACCTTTTTGAGATATTTGTCAGTTTTGTTAATACATTCGCACTGCAAGCATGTACACACACACGCACACGCACACGCACACAAACACACACACACATAAAGAAAGAGAGAAAGACACACACACACAAAGAGAGAGACATACACACACATACACACACAAGCACACACACACACACACACACACACACACACACACACACACACACACACACACACACAAACGCACACACACGAAAAAAACAAAAACGTATGTGAGGTAGTGCTAGCACTAGTATCTTGGCCTTCCCCTTTGGTCTTCCACTTTGGCGTTCGTTTTAGTCTACCCTTTGACCTCCCCAATTGGCCAACCGGTTTATAACCCTATTTGGCCTCCCCTTTGGCCTCATTTTTATCCTCCCCTTTGGCCTACCCTTTGCTCACCCTCTTTGACAATCCTTTTTTGGCCTCCACATTTGGCCTCCCTCTTTTGCCTCCACTTCCCCCCCCCCGTGGCCTCCCCTTTTGCATCCCCTTTTGCATCCCCTTTTGACCTCCCCCTTGACCTTCGCTTTTGGCCTCCCCTTTTGGCAACCCTCTTTGACGTCCCCTTTTGGCCACCCCCTTTGGCCTCCCCTTTGGCCTTGAAAACACACAAAGATCAATATTAACAAAGTTTAATAGAGTTTCATTACCAGTGGTTATGACTAAACAACACATTTGACAACATCAACAGCACAAATAACCGGTGCTAAACAACAACAAGAAGTGGTACTAAGCAGCGTGGTTCTTCATGATCTCCTGTGGTCGACTGATTATATCACACGTGGGTGGGAAAGATCGATAAGAACAAGCAATTATAAGCACGCCACACAAAACGATCTTCTGTGTAGTGTCAACTACAAACAGCGTGCCCAGGGCCAACCACTGATTGATCCACCAGATATCAGCGGGGCGCACCAAACCAAACCACTGGCTCGCCTCCCGCGCAACCAACAAAGTCTCGTACAGTTAAATAAACTTGTATTATAATGTAAAACATAAAATACGACATTATTATAATTAAGCAACCGTACAATTAGCTTGTGGCAACACCACAGTGGCTATTGTATAAAGTACAGTCACATACAATATATTATGTATCAAGCAAGTTATGGCGCCATCCACGAGTGTTAATAAGAGCAAACACCGTCCCGGTCACATATACCTAATTTGTATCAAAATTTTAACATTGACGTGAATTCTATATTAAATTTTAGACCCCAAACTGTTTGTAGCTAAGATGACAAATGTGTTTAAAAATAGTAAGTGTGCAGTGCACAATTCAGACACAAGACACACTAACTACTTGACACAGACAATACATTGTTCCTGCCCGACCTGTTATAGGTAACACCGTTGGACACTGCTGGACTTATGTGTTCCACACAGTAATTGACCGAATATACTTAACTATTTTATATGATACCTTTCCACCAAAATATCATGAAATACAAAAACCACTGCACGGTGTCGTAATACGAAGTACACATTGTTAATGGAGTGTTCACGAATTTCACGAATACAGATTATTTATGACATACCTGCAGTGTCAACAAAATGCCACCAGTACGTCCAATAAAGTTCAACATGTTGTAAGTGACTTCATTAGTGATACTGTATAAACTAGATGCAGATGAGTTATGCCATCCACAATCATAATAACTTATTTTTACTTATTTGCACTGCATACTATCAAACATATATTCATAAGTTTTCACAAACCTTGCAAAGTTAATTACCAAAGCACTGCTTTCAGAATACATAGGTAACCACAAAGGAAACAATTTCAGCAACGACACCAACATTAAATAAAACAATTAAATGCAGCCTCCAGAACTGCATCAAATACATTTGAACTATAAACATTGGAAAGGAATGATTACTTACTGCAATAATGCTTAGGGTAAACAAAGCCACACGGGGAGGCCAAAGGGGGACGCTACAGAGGGAGGCCAAAGGGGGACGCTACAGAGGGAGGCCAAAGGGGGACGCTACAGAGGGAGGCCAAAGGGGACGCCACTGATAGATGTCAAAGGGGGACGCCACAGAGGGAGGCCAAAGGGGGACGCCACAGAGGGAGGCCAATGGGGACGCCATAGATAGAGGCCGAAGGGGGACGCCACAGAGGGAAGCCAAAGGGGACGCCACTGATAGATGTCAAAGGGGGACGCCACAGAGGGAGGCCAAAGGGGGACGCTACAGAGGGAGGCCAAAGGGGACGCCACTGATAGATGTCAAAGGGGGACGCCACAGAGGGAGGCCGAAGGGGGACGCCACAGAGGGAGGCCAATGGGGACGCCATAGATAGAGGTCAAAGGGGGACGCCACAGAGGGAGGCGAAAGGGCGAGGCGACAAAGGGAGGCGAAAGGGGGACGCCACAGAAGGAAGCCAAAGGGGGATGCCAAAGAGGGAGGCCAAGCCTGGTCACCCATCCTACAAAGTACGGGAGAAAATGTTAGTCAAAGGGAGCCAAGGTCCAATGGCCTCCCTCTAAATACGTCAAAGGGGCCATGGCTCAATGGCCTCGCCCCTAAATACGTCTTTGGTCACACTCACTAATTAATACAGTTATACAGGGTAAACTCTGCAATCGATTTGAGGATGCACCTTTAAACTAAGTAGGTATATATATTTGCCTACTCAAGTCGTCCAAAAAAAACGTCTTCCCGTAAACAAACAGTTGTGACAATCTGAATATCGTCCTCATAAAACGAACTGTCACATACACACACTCTTTCGAAAAATGTTATCATCATGAAAATATCGCACTCCAAATTGTAGTTAATCAACCAAAGTAAAACACATATTATATGATGGATGTTGCACACTCCTTCCGATTAAACATTTACCCTGTAGAAGTAATATCACAGTATTATGAAATCGTCAATACCTTGGACGACAACATTTTTTAGCAACGGTTAGGCGCAGTAATATATGAAACACAATATTACAGTTATTCCCGACGATTTGACTGGATAGCAAAAGGTCTTTCAAAGCAACAACTCAGATAATAATTCAAGTTATAGTGTATTTTTAAACATAGCTAATTGAGCTTTTTTGCTCTGGAATGTCTTCAACGTGCCATCGTCAAATCAACATGCTCCTATTCGATGACGATTTCACAAACTTCCCAGTCTTCCTGCAAGTTCGGAATGTGAATAGTCACATGTTTGCAATCGTCTCCCTCACAAATGCACTTCGCACTACACGTGGTCAGACCGAGCCCAGATCCAGTGGTTTCACTCAGCTTGCAGATTCGGTAGAGTCCAGCTGTTTCACATGCTGGCCACTTGGTGTGTCTGATCGACACCTTGATGTGGGCGTTTGAACAGACGAGATGACGACCAGTGATCATGACGGTGAAAGATGCCTTGATGGCGTCCGGCACACATTTCTTGATGATGAGTCCAGGGTGCACACATTTACCCCGCGGCTGTGGAGCCCAGCGCCTGGCACTAACTGAGAAAGTGTACATATCCGTCTGTGCCAGGACGAGGCAGGTGTCGTTGTTGGCGTCGTTCAGTTGCACGGCTTTCTCCATCGGCACTGGGGGATCCAAGACGGGCTGAGATGACGCTACAACACAGCGGAAAATATTAACCTTCCAACGAAAACTATAATGATCTATTGTTGTTCCTATAACCAGTGTCGTTATCAATATCACTATAGTCATCATTACTGTTATCATTATGACTATCGATAACATCATATACAAAATACACTGTGATAGAATGGAACATAATCACATTCTGATGAAACAATAATTATATTATCTTACCATAATCAATATAATTGCCAGAATCCCTATCGATATCGCTAAATCGAACAAAGTCATGGTTTTAGGCCTATCAACCAATACGATTAATTAAAACATGTAAACTAAAGCTAAACATATCAGGCCAGTGGTTTACGTGAAAAACCTTGTTGAACACACATAGTTTTTATTTCGTGGGCTGCGTCATACTCTTAAGTAACCCTAGCAATAATCATTCACCAAATGAACATATAATAGCCAATATCATAAGGCCATGCTGCTTGCTTCCAAACACATCCGATTACCAAGAACTTTGCAGGCGCTTATCAGTTTACTAAGTCAACACGTCAACCGCCAGGATAGTGACGAAAAGACCGGATTCACCCACTTTGAGAAAAAAAGTTATGAGTTGCCCCAAAACCACGACTTTTGTTTCGCTTCAACATTATCAATATCATTAAAAGTCGTTTATTTTTAATTTCTTGACTTTTCGTGTTGCTTAAATGTTAATAATAACAATAATACTATGAACCGAGGAGTGATTGCGTGCGCCAGTGAGGGCGTGCGTAGGTTAGTGCGTGCATCAATGAGTGAGGGAGTGTGTGAATGAGTGAGTGAGTGTGTGAGTGAGTGATATATAGATAAACAATTAACTATTGCTTTTCCATTTTCGCTTCTGTTTAGATCACACGCACATGCGCCAGAAATGTTAGTACATATGAGGAAATAATGCACTGATAATTTAATATTTTTGTATTAGCTAGTACAACACTGCGAAGTTACTAGATACATACACGTGAACATGGTATATTACAACGGAATATGAATCCATACAACAAATACCTGGATAAAATGTGAACTCAGCGTTGTCATCTTTTGGTTCCGTCACCAAGTTGGCTAGAGTGACGATCTTCCCGTAACGTTCACTTCCGTCTGTCTGTCGCATGACCTCTTTGGTTCCAGGAGTGAACCCTATTCCGCAAGATATTACATTGTTTGCCCACGTCACCCAGAATTGCCTCGTTGTGCTGCAGTGTTGGGTGAATTGTGACTTCTTGCTGCTAGTTGTCTTGGTCGCCACTGTTCTGATAATGTTGTTTTCGTCGGTGGAACTCGCCAAGTCCAGTTCATAAACCATGTGTATGTGAGCATTCCTTAGCTGCACCTTAATTCGACTGCAGGTCTTCACCTCGAACAGGAGCGTGTTTTCTATCCGCTGCAACTGAACCTCTGTACTTGAGAGTCGCGGCAGACACTGTGCAGCACCTGCTAAGAGGACATTATCAATGACTGATATTGTAGTTTCGGTGGCGTTTTACTTGTGAGCTACATTCTTAAAGTGATACTCCTATGCAACACACATACCCGTGATGCGTTCACATTTTATTATCTTGTTTCATCACGTGTGTATGTAACCATGGCATTGATCAAATCGATAATGTTCTACCCTTGCGAGACATGGATTCAAACAACATAGGTTATAGGAAGATCACAATCTATATAAAAGAGATGCTACTGTAACATATTGATTATCCTATAAGCGGACCATGACACTAAACGGCAAATCAAGAATATATTCATTCAATCCATCAGGCGACACGAATATAGACTGTCTGCTGTAATATAAATCAAGCTGAGACGGTATGCCCATGTCACGAACTCCACTACATAGCACTGCAATCCTCCTCCTCCAAACACAGAGCATAATGGAACAGAACATCGAAGAACAAACACGACTTGACTTCCTTGCGACACAAGTGGAAGCATTGGACCGGAAAATGTGTATGCATATTGTCATATCACAAGAGGAGGTGCCAGAACGACCGCCCACGATTATGGGATAAGTGAAGGTGAAAATGCTATTCTAATGCTATACTACCAACATCGGTCATGCTTGAATGGTTGGAAACGAGTTGTGAGATGAAACGTATATCATAATATACGCAGAGACTCCCGTATAGAACATATATATACTATGGTTAAGCAAATACATGATATGTAGTATTTGTACCACGTACTTGATACTTGGCAATCTTCAACGAGTAACGCAATGCCAATCTTGCCGTCTCCGGTTAACCCAATGGGAACACGTTCATCGTTATTGCCACCAACCTTTCCTGACATAATTCTGAAATGAAAACATTATTCCACATATATAAACTAAACTAACAGTTTAACAACTGCTTTACTGCATCTATGTTACTCTAAGGGAGAACGTACACGCAGAACCAGCCTCACTCAGCATTGCAGGGATATAGAAGAGAGCAACTTTAACATAGATATTCCAGATAGTATACATAGGATAATTTGGGGACATTTGAAAATATATATTGAAGTATGTCGGTTTGTGTCGGCGAAAGAATCCACCCTGTCTTCTTGAACATTACTTTTACATTACATTACTGTTGACAAAATGAGTAAGTGCTGGACGAACACATGGCTACAAGTTACATAATTTGGCATGCATTGGGAATGGCTACTGTGATTTACAGGGGACGGAAACGCATATTTCGCTTAATTATCCCAGTGGAAGTAGAACTGCGTCGTCGACGATGTCTAAAAAGGCGCCTGCTTTCTAATCCTGGGCCACGTTTCTTGTGACATGTGGACAGTAACAATAAAAGGAAGTACCACAATCTATATGTAAATGATGCAATGGTTGTCTTTTATAGAATTTTCAACTGAATTTAAATTTACACAGCAATTTTTTTTTCTAGCATTTAGTTTTTGCCAAATGTTTTCATGGAACCTGAGACGTTAAGCGTGCTTGTCATTTTCAAAAGTTGCATACGTCTCATAGTTGTCATGCGTATGGCTTACAAAGTCATCTGTACGGCATATTTAGTGTTACGTATAATTTAAATTTTTTCAGGTGTGGCAGCAACATGCTACCGCAAAACTTCGTTGCTACATTTCCTGGCAGAACAAAACGTATTGTCTGTATAAATGATTCGTTCATAGTTAAAATAGCCGGAACTTGACCATTAACTCGTGAATCTGAAACCAGCCGTCCACATTCCATCCAGTCTCCCATTAGACACACTGACGTCGCATTTTCAAATCAAGTAATATATACCATGTCTTCAATAAATTACATTAAACTATTGCGATCATTTTGAATAAGTTGGTTAAATAAATGACCAACAAACCTGCCATAGACTAACGTATTGCTCTCTCTATATATAAAACCATCAGTCATAGCCGATGTTTTCTCATGAATAAAACATTGCGAATGGTTTAGCATACTTAACCTTTTATTTAGATATTGTGTCCAGAATATTGCTGTGTACACAACTCCAGGGTATACTTCAACGAAGCGAGGCTTTTCTGACGTGTTGTAGATGGTTTTGCGGTTTTGTCCGTCGTAGTCCGCGCTCTCGATACGTTTACGATCTAAACAAAGTAGTGGTCATATGACACATAATTACATCCAATATAAATCTAAATTAAATCTGACTAGTCATTTGTACTGTTAGCACTTTATCTCTGTATGTGATATTTGGCCGTAAACTCTGAAAACCTTTTGAAGCTGTAATCTGACAATGCTCCGGATCGTTCGTACCAGTATCAACTGTTCCTAGTACCGTATCCCCAGCGTTATATTATCTTCATATGTTGTTGTTGGTCTCCTCTTCGTCCCTGAAATCCGGGATGAGGTTGACACCGATACAGGTCTTCGACTTTTGTTTTCATTGTTACTGCCGTTTCCACCAGCCTTCTATGTTACAGGATATAAAACCACCTGCATTGATATTCATCGTGCAGTCACTATACACAGTTAACCGCACAATTTACGATGAGGAAACTGCTCGATCAAGTTCAGTCCGCCAACAAACTATCATTAAAATAATGGTAATGGTCGTAATAAACGAAATAACATATATATATATATATATATATATATATATATATATATATATATATATATATATATATATATATATATATATATATATATATATATATATATATATATATATATATATATATATATATATATATATATATATATATATACATATATATGTATACATATATATGTATACATATATATGTATATATATATGTATATGTATATATATATATGTATATGTATATATATATATATATATATATATGTATATATATATATATATATATATATATATATATATATATATAAACACACACACACACTTACACTTACCACAATCAGCCCAATATATTCGTTTGTTGAAATGGTCCAATGCTAATCCCCATGGTGTAGTCACCCCTGTCGTCACAATCTTCACGAGTTCCGTGCCATCAAGTTTGGACTTGTAGATACACGAAGGCGTGCGAGCGCTATGAAATAGCAATCTGAAGATGCAATAAATTAAAGTTAAACAAGTCCGGTATCTGCGATAATTGTCAATTCGTTTGGCTCAGTAAAATTATATATATATATATACATAAATATATACATATATATATATATATATATATATACATAAATATATACACACATATATTTATATATATATATATATATATATATATATATATATATATATATATACATATCCCATGCAGTGCGCCGTTGTTTTGTAGTCTGATCATGTCTACGGTAATGCTGCGACGGATTTAGTTGGTATCGTGAAAACATTTATTGTGAAGTAATATCTGCAACATACAGCGGAGCTGTTCACTGAAGCATAACATATACGTTTACTTTAAGTTGAAGCTGTGTCTTTATGAATGTTGACCCCTATCTATAATATAGCCTTTGCAGACTACAGAGGATCCAAATCCTTTGTCCTATTCTGTATTTTTATTATTTTAAAAGTCGAATTATTCAGAGTTAAATTCACTGGAATTCTACCTGAAGGTGTGTCACTAGTTGAATTGTCATTGCTACTACAGTCACCCGGGCAAGGCTAGAAAACGCTGTGCCATTCTTCTTGGAATAATTACGAGCAACATGAATGAATTGGTTAAAATTGGAAGCGCTATTGGCAAAAGGCTCTACCATGGACTGGGTTAAAATGTTTGAACGTCGTGTCCTTTCAAACTTTTCAAGCGAGCGAGCACTCGCCGCGGCTGCAGGGCCGGCATGTTAAGATAGGTATTGATATATGTACTGGTGAACAGTCGCCTACCGGCGGCGTCTACCAGCGTTCTACTAAAGAGAATATTTAACCTCCATTCCGCCGACATTGACACTTTTGTCAGTGCACTGACCAAGCACAAAACGTCTATGACAAACCTTGTCAAGTTACAAACTGCAGAGATCGGACGTCCACGGAGTATACAACTGGACGTGCATTGCAAGAATGTACGTTCATTTAACAATGTCGTGATATCGCGGGAAATTGACATTTTGTCCCTGACATAGACGTGGCTCGGTAGCGCCATCGACGATCACGTGGTAAGCGCGCTAGTTCCGCGTGGATTCGGATTTCATGTCGTGTTTCGACTTGGTGGAAAGCGGTGGAGTGGCGATGTTGTACATATCAGGCCTGACATTGAAGATGACGTCAACTCTCGGAAATGAAAGTAATTTTGAACACAGCGAATACTATATAACAACACTTGGTGTCGCGGTCAGGTTGTGTGTCGTGTATCTTCCTCCAACATCGAAGCAAAATGGATTCTCCAACAACGGTTTATTCGATCTGTGGTCTGCTTATTTACACGTTATATTTCTGGATACACAAAACATTATTATTGCCGGGGATTTTAACTCTAACGTGGACATCCCGAAAGAACCGGACGGTCGGCGTTTATACACACACACACACACACACACACACACACACACACACACACACACACACACACACACACACACACACACACACACACACACACACACACACACACACGCACGCACGCACGCACGCACGCACGCACACACGCACGCACGCACGCACGCACACACACACACACATATATATATATATATATATATACATACACACGCATATAGATATATATATATATATGTGTGTGTATGTGTGTGTATACATATATGTATATATATATATATATATATATATATATATATATATATATATATATATATATATATATATATATATATATATATATATATATATATATATATATATATGTATATATATATAAAATAAAATTAATATATTTATTTTTAATATGACTAATAATAATTTTATCTGATTAAAAATAACTAGTAGATTTCGTGTACATTTATCTCCTGAGAACAATATTTATTGATCGACAGCTGTATAAATACTTTTATTAGTACTACTATTGTTATTGTAAACCAAACCGAAATTGAGTGCAACGATAACCGAACATAGAACGAAATCACTATACGAGACATATGAACAACATATATGTTAAATCTCACTGAAGTAATTAAAGTGCCGCATAAAACGTGGCAAATACAACTGCATAAAGATCTTATTTTGACATGCAGTTGATCAATGTCACGCTTTGAAATCACAATAACGTTGTTCAAGCGTTGCAATAACAGTTGCGGGAAAACAATCAATGTTTGAAATAAAATATTCTTAATTGGCCTAACGAAGTGTGTTTCTGTGTAACACTTGTTTGTTACCGAGCTATTGGGTCTACCGCAACACCGCGAAGTTCTGTAGCGGTCTGGTGCTCAATCAACACTTTTCTCGCTTTCCCGTCCAGGTTCGTCACCTCAACTTTTTTGTGCAAAAACCGAACAAGGTACAATCGGTCTTCCTCGGGGATGACGGCCGTTTGTGGGGAATAACTCACACCTGAAGTTAAAGAGAACATATATAAATATATATATATATATATATATATATATATATATATATATATATATATATATATATATATATATGTATAACCTACATAAATTCATAGATATATACAACACATATAACACATATAATCGTCGAATTATTATCTGGATGTTTTACTTTGGTATTTTGTTTTAATATGTTGATGATCGTTGTTGTTTGCTGTTGTCTTATGTAATGGTTGATATATTTATTTAAAAACTAAGCAAATACAGACAACGGGATCTTGCCTGTCTCGAAAATAGTTTCCATATAAGAGCCGTCCAGTTTTGCACGCCTGAAGTCATTGTCGTTAACACCGCTGTAGATATATCCGTTGATGCTGTCAATGGTAACGCCCATGAAGTTGTTGGAAACTGTAATCAGACGTGATAATAATATATGATTGATGAATGCAACTTTAGGTTCTACTATACATGCAAGCACGCACGCACGCACGCACGCACGTACGCACGCACGCACGCACACATATACCGACGTACTGATGTGTAGAAGCATCAATGCCTGCCTGCCTGCCTGCCTGCCTGCCTGAATGAATAAATTTTAGTCTGATGGTGGCGCCACCTGGTGGGTGATGTATGAACTTCATTAACGACATCTGGTGTATAATGTCGGAACTACAGTGATACCATCTGGTGTCTATTTGTGTGCTAATGAACACCACAAGACCCACTTCCCAAAGCAGTGTCATCAAGGGGATAATGCATTAATTTGCTTTCTAAAAATTGTGTTTTGAAAAGTTTTTGATGGTATCGTTTTTGTTTTGAATATTAGTGAAATGATAGTTTGTGACTGAAAAGGTTTTGATACGAATATTTCAGACATCAATGTTTTGATATGATATTTTATACATGAATGTTCATGATTTGAAAGTTTGTGTTTTGAAGTATTTTCGACACTACCCACAAGGGAGCGTCAAAATATTTCCGACCCTCTCCGCCAGGTGACTCCACCATAATATCCCAATTTTATCCATGCTCTCCTAGCTTCACCGGAAGTGTCTTCTGGTTCCATCGGAAGTGACGTGACCGGAAATGCCTCTTGGCTCAACCGGAATTTATGTGACTGGAAATGGCTTCGGGCTCCTCCAGTGTTCCACCGTCAATCGTGTTTTACCGCTCTACTAGTGACAATGCTCCACTACTATTTACGATCGACCAACATGTTCAATATAATTTATATGCTTTAAAACACTCTTCGTTTTTTCGGTGCTGGGATTGTCCTATTAAGACGTTACGGCTGGTGCCGCCAATGTATGTCATCAATGCGTTTTGTTTATGCACAATTTGTTGCGTCTTTCGATGTAAAATTTAAATTAAAGTATTATGTAGCTTAATTAGCAGTATGGGAATGCTACGACCATTTCCCATAGGATATTACATTTTATTGATCACTCTCCCATTAACATGTCTTGTCCCACCCCTAAGTAATTTTGTTCTAATAAATATGTTAACTAAAGTAGCCCTTACATGGCACGAGGTTGTATAATTAAGCAGGTGGGCTGAAATAAAACGTCCATAGTAAAATGCCTTTAAAATCGATGCACTGAATCTGGCTTATTCACAACACTTATTCACTTACCTAAAGTCGACGTCATTAATGTGGTCGGGTTGTCATACTTTACAGGTGTTACCGAGTTGTTGACAAGGAACTTCATGACCTTTGTCGCTGTAGTGACTATCATAGGACACATTATGCCACCATCTATAATAACAAAACTATTTCAATATCAGAAGAAGAACAACAACAAAGAACACTGTGTGCGGGTGTGCGGGTGTGCGTGTTTGCGCGTGTGTGTATGGGCGCGCGTATGTGTGTGTGGGTGCGCGCGCGCGTGTGCATGTTTGTGTGATATATTACTTCCCCTAACTTCCCCCCAGTCTTCTGAACTTCTGGTGCTGCACTCGTCCATTCTCAGCTTAGTTGTATCACAGATCTCATCCACACTTATCGTCTGAGGCTTTCCTCTTTTCTTAGTTGTGTCACTGATCTCATCCATACGTCTCATCTGAAGCCTTCCTCTTTTCTTAGCTGTATCACTGATCTCATCGACACGTCTCATCTGAGGCTTTCCTCTTTTCTTAGTTGTATCACTGATCTCATCCACACGTCTCATCTGAAGCCTTCCTCTTTTCCGCGTACCTTCTCATATTACGATAATTATCGAGTTTTTCAACCCGTTCCCATGCATGATGTACCCGAAATACGATAATTTATGTGTATATATAGTGCTTATTGCGGGAGGACCTGATTGACCTCATCAATGACGGACTTGTTCGTTCCCCTGGTCGCCCTTTGGATTCGTTGCATCCACCTCCAGCACTACACTTCAGAGCTGTCGATTCGTTTCCTTTCCCTCCGCTTGGTGATCCACGACTTTCTTCCATCCAGGCTACTGTGTGACAAGGAGCTGTTCCAACATGTCTTCGCAGGTGCACTAGCAAGGTCGTAGCCTTAGTAGTAATTAATAAATTAAACTGCGACAGTAATAGACAAAGTCACTAATAATGTTAATACGACATACCCATTCAAACATGGTATTTAGTGTTGACTTGTCAATATCAATCAATGTGGTCGCATTGCAAAACATTATTTCCGGTAGACCACTGCAATTATCGATGGTATTTTATTTAATTAACAACACTATTTTATATTAAAAATAATAGTTTGCATATTTGTCAGGCCTCCCATCTAGTACAACGTTTTCGTAACGTCATAATATGGTTATGTTTCTGGATATGGACAAAATAACAGTACAATAACGTTATTGTTATCAAGAATATTGTTTTGGCGGTACTTAGAGGTGCCTCAAACAGGGCAAAGGGCCACTAACACACAAAATCAATAACAACATGTCCGGAAACAAAACATGTCTGAAGCTGGTCATAAATGCGTGTGCTGAAATGCAATGAGCGTAGTAAATAAGAACAACTAATTAAGCATTGTGGCAGAATATATTGAAACTCACACAATAGGTACAACCGAATCATGAGCCAACACATACATAACACATGCTGAGTTAAGACTGACATGATACGCAATGCTTAGGATAGATCGAATAGGAAGAAGGGGAGGGGAAGTTAATTTATATGTTAAATTCTATTTAGGCCGATGAAATCAAATTAGAAAGGAAAGCAGCTGTTTGGTGTATAATAGTTTCAGGAAATTCAAGTAGAGACTACAGGGGGTGAGGTCCAACAATGTATATATATATATATATATATATATATATATATATATATATATATATATATATATATATATATATATATATATATATATATATACATTCAGGATAGCTTCCTTACTCAGCACGTGAACTAACCAGAGGAGATAATGTATTATATATAGTGTATCGTCAAAAAAATATAGTGATGAAGTAAAAAACACATGAACCATTCGGTAACAATGTTCATCATCAAATACATTTTGACATCAATTTAAAATCAGAAAGTAAGAAAAAAACGTACAGGAGAAACTTTCACAAAAGTAACTATGCAGATATGAGAGAATACTTAGACAGACAGGCAGACAGACAGAGAGACATAATTGTTTATTGATCCACTTGTATATTATATTACAGCAAAGCTAAATTGGAATAACATGCAGAGGAATAAACAGTAGTTGAATGTTGGAACATTATAAAATATTAAATTGAGCGTATCATTGATTAATTTGTTCCCTTGAAAAAAAAAGTAAAACGGTCTAGAAAGAAACACGTGTCAAATGAAGCTATTTGAAAAATAGTGTTCAAGCAAACTATGTAGAGGGTCTATAGGCGTACCAGAAAGGAAGAAGACAATGCAAATTACGAAGAGGCCCTTAAAGCAGCTACGAATGAAATTAGAGACTCTGAAAGAAGCTATGAACAAAAACTAGCATGTAACATATAAAAATGACAGCAAAATGTTTTTATGCATATGTCAGGAGTAACGAAAACGTACGAAACAAGGTCGGACCTCCAGAAGACAGTATTGGAATTATAATATCACAAGGGTTTCTAACGGCGGAATCACCAGTTCCAGATGCTAAATTTCAGGAGGCTAAATCTTACTATGTAGGACAGTTAATTGTAACTCCAAAGAGAGCTGAGAAAATTAAGGCGATGAAGGATAATAAACCAACTGGACTGGATGGAATTCCTCAAAAAATACTAATGGAAACAGTAGAACAAATCAGTATACCACTTGCACGAGTGTTCAACTTTCCAATAAAATAGGGAGTTGTTCCTTTTGAATGGAAAGAAACAAACATCATACCATTTTTTAAAAAGGGTTCGAGAAATAGGTCAGATAATTAAAAACCAGTGAGTTTAACGTCAGTGATTTGTAAATTATAACAAAGGTTAATTAAAGACCATATGGTGGACTTCATTGTTAGGCATACATTATTAAATACATTTTTTTGGAAGAAATCACTAAGTGGATAGACGAGGGACCGCCAGTAGATATTATCTACTCAGCTGTTCAGAAAGCTTTTGACAAATTGTCACATCAAAGATTACTACTTATATTAAAAGCCCATGGTATCGGGGATGGCATTCGACTGGATAGAACAATGGCTGACTGACAGAAGAGAGCGTACAGTAGTAGATGGAGATATTTCAAACTGGAAATCGGTTTTGAGTGGGGCACCATAAGGATCAGTATTAGAACATTTATTATTCTTAATATATATCAATGACTTGGACGACAATATAACAAGCAACGTACTGACATTTGCGGATGACAAAAACGTGTTAACACTGATGCTGATAAACCATATCTACAAAACCATATAGATAAATTAGTTAAATGGTCTGAAATATGGCAGATGTTATTAAATTTTGGGAAATGTAAATGTCTGCATACACGACACGTGGGCTTGGATATAAACTATAATGTGGGAGGTACTGTTCTATGTACTACTGGAAAAGAAAAGCAGCTTCAAAGGGTAATAAAATTATTGGATTGATTAGGAGAAACATAACATACAAGGAAAAAGCTAATTTTACCTCTGTATAAAGTTTTGAACAACGCATGAAAGAATATGGTTTAACAAATCTAGAGATGAGATCAGATTGAAGTTGTTTGATGTTTTTTCTCACTCACGAAGATAGTAGAAGTAGAGGATATGATATAAAATTAGTAAAGGATCGGTGTATGTTTGATATCAGGAAGTACACATTCTCGAAGAGGACAATAAATGAATGCAACAAATTGTCTACGGATAGTGTAACTGCTAGCAGCATGAAAATGCTTCAAAACAAGGTTGACACATATCTCAGGACGGCGGGTTACACGTAGGTGAACATTGTTGGACTCTCGATAAGCCAATGGCTTCCTTGTCCACTTGACTTATGGGCCTTTGGCTTGGATGACAAATCTTGTTAAATCTTGTTACAGAAAACTTTCCAGCATCTAATCAAGTGGTCATGTGGCAGAGCGCCGGATTTTCGGTCGAGGGGATCGGGATCGAATCCACCTGCTGCTGTTTTCGAAACTTGGTACATCATATTATTGGCCACATCACGTGGTTTGTGGTTTCAGAACTCAAACAACAAATGTCTGAACTCGCTATTTGATTTCGTTATCGTATGTAAGAAATTATCACTCACAAAATTTAAGTGCAAAATGTTTATGCAATTTTACATTTGAACTGAAACTCCATTACCAGTGCAATCCACATTGCGCTGGGTAACTCCGTTTCCACGGCCTAAAATGTGCATTTGCATATCCTCACACACCTACGCGGTTATGATCCGTGTTGTCTATGCCAGTAACTTGGCATAACCGCACTGGTTACATTTGATTAAACTCACGCTTTCTTATCTAAGTGGGTATACTAATTACCGGGGCCAAAGCATACCCTTGTGGCATCAATGGTTATTTAGTTATTGCGCATTGTGCCTTAGCAGTGGGCCACGTACCAGATTCTCCAACATTGAAACACCCCAAGAGCTAGTTTTTTGGGTAGACCAGAATTTGTCTAATTTGTTTTTAAATGAAATTATTGATCTGACTTGTATTACAGAGTTTGGGAGACTATTTCATGGTTCAGCCACTCTAAGAGGGAATGCATTTTGTCTTTTATTTTTTTGCTCTATGGGTAAATATTTTAAGGGAGTGTCCTCTATTTCCTGATCTTAATGTCACATCCTCCCATTTCAGGAAGTGCTTTTGTGGCCCTTCTCTTTACGTTTTCTATTGCTATTTTATGTTTTATCGTATATGGATACCATACTGCTGCGGCATATTCTAGGTGAGATCTAACCATTGTCTTATATTGTGGCAAGAATATGTGTGTGTCTAGGAATTGGAAGGTTCTTCTGATTATTTTTGTCATTTTGTTTGCTTTATTTACCACTTGGTTTATGTGATCATCAAATGACAATTTTGAATCGATAGTTACACCTAAGTCAGTTTGCTTATCTGTGGTGGCTAGTGAATGTTTAACATTATTACTTGTCATGAAATATTCATTTTCACTTATATTATTGTTTCCAATTTCCATGTGTTTACATTTGTCTGGGTGGAAATTTAATAACCATTTGTCGCTCCATTGTTCTAGGATGCTTAAATCTTGTTGTAGTATATCCTGATCATTTTTATTTGTTATGTCTCTAAATATCTTAATGTCATCAGCGAACAGAAATGTATTGGATTTAATTAAATCTGGCAGTTCATTTACGTATAGAACAAACAAAACAGGTCCAAGGACAGATCCCTGCGGTATCCTTGATGTTACTTCGTGCCAGTTTGATTCTTTTCCATATACTAGCTGCTACCTTTTGTAGTATATTTGTGACGATTGCCTCATTCCAATTAATTAAATCATTCCCAATGTTAAAACTTTTTAATTGACTTATTAGTCTCGTATGTGGCACGGTATCAAAAGCCTTTTGAAAATCCATATAAATAACATATGTGTAATTACCCTTATCCATTTCTGAGGTCCATTCATCTAGTATTTTAATTAGTTGGAGAACTGTTGATCTGCCAGAGATAAAACCATATTGTTTTTGACTGAACATATCATTGACTTTCATGTAACTGATGATGTGATTTCTAATCATTTTTTTCATGCATTTATAAACTACGCTTGTTAGGCTTATTGGACGGTAATTGCAAGCTAATTTCTGGTTTCTTTTTTTGCATATTGCTGATATTTTGGCATCCTTCCATTCATCAGGAACACTTGATGTTTTTATCGATGTTTCAAATATATTTTGTAATGGGAGACAGATAGTTTCTGACAACTCAGTTAGTAATCTGGCACCTATTTCATCAAGCCAGGCGATTTGCTTATATTAAGTTCTTTTAATGTTAGTAATATTATGTTTTTAATTACTTTTAGCTCATCCATCGCTAATTTATTGTTTACTTTGGGTGTAGATGGGATAGACCCTGTCTGTTCAGTAGTGAATATGTATTCTTTACTGGCTTTTCCTTATTTCCTTATCTTTCTTATTTTTTCCCATGGTGGACCCCTGACTCTGTACAGGTATTCCCCCGACTTGTCTGCAGCTTCCTGCCTCTTTGCTTCTTCATATAGCTTTTTTGATTCCTCTCTTTCTTGTTTATTTTTGTCATGATAAATTGTTATGTTTTTGAACTTTTGAACTCTGTAGTGATGGAACCTTCGAAGAAGAGTTCGTTTTTTGTCAATATGTGTTAATGTGATTAGAACTGGTCTGGGACCGGTTGCATTTTCCTTGACTTCCCCAAGCCTCCGCGTTTCAGTGACATCAGCGTCTGTGAAGTTATTGTTTATTTATATACACATTTCTAAAATGTGTTCTTCGTCATGTTGTTGTCTCGTATTTTTTAGTTGTGATGTAGATTCTGGTTAGTTGAAAATGATTACGTTGTTGAGTTTTTTTTCTCTTTCTTTTGATTCCATGTTCTGCTCTTTTACCTGAATTTGTACGACTTCCTTATTTGTTCTGCTCTTTTACCTGAATTTGTACGACTTGTTTAGAGCTAGACACAACTAGACAATATTACTAATGGGTTTATTTGTTGTCTCGGTGTAATCATATTATATAAATTGTGTTATATTATATAAATTGTGTTATCCTGAATGCAGTGAAGTGTCATGGCATACATATTGCCAAACACTAGCAGTCTAGTTCGTTCGTGCATTATTACTCAACTGAGTAGAAATCTGCATTGGATACGGTGATCAGTATATGTGACCACCACGCAGCCGTGTACAAAAATTAGGTCAGCATGCCAAAAAAACACAAATCTATTCAGAGGAAGATCAACTTATGGAGCTGAGCCATGTGTGAGCGGACGTCCACGGAAATACGTGACAGTGGCAGATAGGAATTGAGAAGCGTATTATATAATATTTATAAAATATAGAGAAGGCGATGTGGTATGATTTTAGATATTACATGTGTTTGGAGAGGTTTCTATGACGCAGCGTGGAAGAACATCGCAACAGGAATTCGAAAGTAGCGGTTGGATTAGTTAACCGTAGTTCAAATATAACATACGTAAAAGAGTAAACAATGCAAAACGCTAGTGTGGGGTGTGGAACAAATATTTATGGTAAAGGATTTAAAAAGAAATACTTTTCGAAACACAGTTAATCAAATATGGTGACGGGGTGGGGGGGGCGCTGTTGATGTAGCTTGATCCACGGCGGAAACAATGCGACAATGCGCGGCACTGTCACGATTCGACTCTCCTGGGAAACGATAAGTGCGTTTTTCGCCTTCCATTACGAAAGTGCTCTAGCAACGTCATTATGCCATTAAATAATAACACAACGCGGCAGGAATTGGCCGAAGTTTCATGATGCTAGTGCGACCTGCCCATGCAACCATGGAATTGAGTTTTGTCCAGACATTGGCATCAAATCCGACATATTCACTCCTGTAATCAACTGCTGACTGTGGTACAGCAGAACGTGCGACTGACAACTGCGCAGTGTTAAAGCCAAGCGCCTAAAAAATAAACAGCGCATGATCATTGCTAAACACCTAACAACTGGTGTTCGTATGTTGAAACTGTGACGTATTGCTGACCAGCACATGGAAGTACTGTTCAGTGTCACGGCGACATGCACAGCACTACTAACGGGGCACCTTCATCTCGCTGGAAATATATTAAAGTTCCATAGGAGTACTCGAAGCGGCGACATATGTGATGGCTCTGAATGGAAAATGCCCAGTATCGATTGACGACACCGGGGTTGAACTCAATACCACAGCTGTATTATTAGTATGAAATACATAACATTAGATACTGACCGGATACAGCTAGAACCACTACAAGTGGCCCTGATAACATTTGGAAATACGATGACGAAAACATAGGCATGAAGAAGAGACATATATGTCCTCCCTTGTTTAGAGCGTTGCTCAGTGTGGATTTGCTCATGTTGGAATTTAGTTTTAAATAATTGAGTCGCTGTTGGGTATTAGTTGTACAGCCTCAATCTCATCAAAGTCATTCTGGTAGTACGGAGTCCAGGCATGCGGTCCATGTCAGATTATCCCCAGTATTCGCATTAGCAACTGTTCTCGCAACGTGATTACTAAATTGCAACCTTCAGCGATTGCCGTGCAAAACTTTGCATGTAACACGCCTAGTTTTGTGTAGCAATTGCCGAAGGCTTGTGATAATCACCTAAAAGTATTAACAAATTATGCAAATAAATCTTTATAATTACAATTAGTTTGATCAAACATATGAATAGTCAGGTGACTCTTGAATTTGGTTATTTAGTAATTGTTTCTTGCCTTTTGTTAGTGGCAGAATGTCTTAAAGTGTTGGTTCTGATATTGAGAAGGATTGTCTTCCGTAGACTTCTAAGTTGTATCAAGGAATGAAATGCAGACGGACATCTATAAGCCGAAGTGTGCGACTTGGTATGTCTCAGCAGTTGTGTTGGCATATTCATCACGATGGGTTTATGACAGACCTTCACCTTACCGAAAAAAAACTTGACAACACCCTAGGTGTCTTCTGCACAATCCGGCCATCCATCGGCCACCATGCCAACAAAGACACATAGCTGTAGAGAGGAAGATCCACATGTGGAACTGAGCGATCTATGAGCAGACATCCACGGAAATACGTGACAGTAATAGATACGTGACAGTGGACATCCACGGAAATACGTGAAAGCGGTAGATACGTGACAGTGGACATCCACAGAAATACGTGACAGTGGTAGATACGGATTTGAGACTGGCGTATTAGGTAATGTTTAGGAAAGGTAGAAAATGGAGAATGAGGTGTTATTTTATATATTAAAAATATATATATATATATATATATACATGTGTGTATATATATATATATATATATATATATATATATATATATATATATATATATATATATATATATATATATATATATATATATATATATATATATATATATATATATATATAAAGATCTCTGGTTTCTAGGAAGCAACCTGGAACAACATCATTACGGGGAATTCACAGTTAGCAGTTGGATTAGTTTATCGTAGTTCACACATATAAGATAAGGAAGAGTAAAACATATAAAACGCTAGCGTGGGGAACAAATATTTATGATAAAGGATTTGCCTTAAAAGCACACAAAAGAAACTGTCCAGAAAATAAATATAGACGATCAAACTCGGTGACGGCGTGGGTAGAGGGCGCTGTTGACCTAGCCATGTCCACGGCACAGATAATCGATATGTCCTACAAGGTGCGTCACCGTCATGATTCGACTCTCCTGGAAAGCGCTGCCTGCATTTGTCGCTCTTCAATTAGGCAAGTGCACTAGCAACAACAGGGCGTCATTAAATAATAAAAAAACGCGGCATTTAGACCTATTGGCTAATGAATTGATACCAGTGGTGCGAACTAGTGGTGTGGTGTATCAACACAGATCTTCGTGATGTGCCTGGTGATGTAGTGTAGGGTGTAGTATGTAGTGTGTGCTCCATGCTCTCGCTTTCAGCTACGGACGCCAGATAGCTCCTTGGAGTGAAATGGGAGCCGAGTGCGTAAGTCTCCCCTGCTGGTACACAGCCTCCCCATAGACAAGACTCTAGCACAACCTCCTCGTGGTACTCTGCGGATACTGGATTCCCTGCGGCCCCAGGCAAATGTACTAGAGATCTCTTAGCAGATTGGAGCCCCAGAGGTGGATACGTCCCGACAATCACCATTCCAATCCCCAACTATGGGTAAATAGTCAGTGTCGGGCAGCAGCGATGCTCGTATCTGGTGCTGGCGGAAGATTCAACTTACCTTGACCAACGGTGGCACTAGAACTAAGAGTGGAAGGCAACTTCTCTCCACTGCGGGGCAACCAGCTAGGCTTCCAGTCGTCGCACATGGTGCTCCACTGGACAAAAGTCTTCCTGGTCCAGAGGGTGTTGATACTGATGCGCAACAATAGCAACATGGAATGTGAGGACCCTATTAGACTTCAAAGATGCGGACAGGCCACAAAGGCAAACAGCACTAGTTGCTCGAGAACTTGATCGCTATAACATAGATATAGCTGCTCTTCCAGAAACTCGTCTTGAAGAACAAGGCACACTACAAGAAAAGAACCATACATTATTTTGGATAGAAAAAGAACCTGTTATAAGGAGAGAAGCAGGGGTTAGATTTGCGATTGCCAATAGTCTCGTTAAACAACTCCCTACTCTACCGACTGGTATATCAGAACGTCTCATCACCCTCATAATACCTATAGGGAAAACCCGTTATGCTACCGTTATCAGTGCTTATGCACTGACTATGACAAATCCAGATCAAGCAAAGGAAGAATTCTACGAACTACTTGGTCAAACGCTCCAAAAGATCCCATCTATTGATAAAGTAATTATACTTGGAGACTTCAATGCCAGAGTGGGAGATGACTCCACTTCTAGGCCAATAGCTCTAGGGAGGTTTGGAAGGGACAAGTCAAACTCAAATGGTGAACAACTCCTATCTATATGTACGCATTTCAAACTTGCGATCACAAACACGTTTTTATAAATGCCTGAACACTGGTGCTACTCTTGACAACACTCACGTTCGAATCGCTGTCACTTAATAGATTACACGATAACACGAAGAGTAGACCTATCTGAGATACGAATACACGTGCAAGGCGTGGTGCAGAGTGTTCAACCGGTCACTACATCATTCGCTCACTGTGCAACTTCCATATCAACCCACCACGTAGGAAAACTGGCCCTACACCTGTGAAGAAGCTAAATAAAATGGCAGACAGCAAGATGCAGGCACTGTTAATGAAAAATATGGAAGCCAAAATGAAAAACCTTCCATGCGATGGCACGATCAATGATCAATGGGAGAATCAATGTGAGAAAATGTACCAAACATCTGTCGACACACTGGGAAACACAGCAAGGAAACATCAAGATTGGTTTGATGAAAATGTTGAGGAAATTTTATCGATACTGGATGAAAGGCGTAGGGCACATGACGCATTACTGTCACAACAGACAAGAAGTCGAAACCAGCGCTATGCACAAGCAAAATCCAAGCTACAATAAAACTTCAAGTGATTCAAAATGCCTGGAGGGACAAAAACGCTGACGAACTGCAACAGCTAGCTGATGAAAATTCCTCAATAGGATTCTTTGCTGCAATCAAACAGATCTATGGTCCCCAGAAAACTGCGATTGCACCAGTTAAAGATGCAGAAGGTTCACAAGTTTCCACAGAGAATCCAGAAATTGTGTCAAGATGGAGGGAGTATTTCAGTGAGTTGTTGAATCGCCCAAGGACTGCTACAGAAGAAGAACCTGCTACGATAGAACAACTCCCGACACAGGAAGACATTGCAAATCCACCAACACTAGAGGAATTTGTGGCTGCCATCAACTCAACAAAGTCAGGAAAGACAACAGGACTAGATGGTCTACCTGTTTAAATCTATAAATATGGAGGTGCAGCGCTTGATACTCAACTCCTGAAATTCTACCGCACTTGTTGGACAGCAAAACAGCTACTACAGCAGGGTGACCGTAGTGACTATGGGAACTACCGGGGCATTTCACTGCCCTCAACTGCGGGAAAAATCCTAGCAAAAATCTTTCTGAAAATACTACAAACAATTGCAGAATTTATTCTTTCTGAAAGCCAGTGTGGGTTTCGCACTTCACGCTCCACAGTTGACATGATATTCACCTTGCGGCAACTACAGTAAAAAGGTGTTGAACAACAACAAAGTATCTACATGATTATTATTGACTTCTCAAAGGCATTCGAAACAGTGGACAGATCAACCCTGTGGATCTTACTTAGAAGATATGGATGCCCTGAGACCTTTGTCACGCTACTTCAGGAATTTCACGATTGGCTAGTTCAGTGTCTGTTGGTGGAACAATTACATATCCGTTTGAAATCAGTCATGGATTAAAGCAAGGATGCGTCTTGGCAACTACTTTGTTTACTCTCTTTCTTGGAGCAGTACTATCTGCAGCATCGGAACACTTTAGTATGGGCGTTTTCATCCGCACTAGAACTGATGGACAGTTATTCAACTTGGCTAGACTGACCGCAAACACAAACACTCGTGAACTTTGCATTCGTGAACTGCTGTTTGCAGGTGATGCTGCTATGATTACGCACACACTAGAATATATTAAAGAGATTTGTAAACACTTTGAACAAGCTGCAACTTTATTTGCACTTACAATTAGTACAACGAAAACTGTAGCACTCCAACAACCTCCACCTGGACAAACTTCTACCAGGTCACACATTGAAATCTATGGTACCCCACTAAAGTCAGTCAATAACTTCACGTACATGGGCAGCACGATTGCATCTGACAATACCATCGACATGGAAATTAAAACCGTATACGTGCTGCCTCAGGAGCCTTTGGAGGAGTCTGGAAGCGAGTATGGTCACAACTTGGCATTGCAATCTCCACACAATTCAAGGTGTACAAGGCGATTGTACTACCAACGCTACTGTACTCAGCTGAGACG
The DNA here is from genome assembly GCA_033239005.1 of Lamellibrachia satsuma. Classification (NCBI taxonomy): domain Eukaryota; kingdom Metazoa; phylum Annelida; class Polychaeta; order Sabellida; family Siboglinidae; genus Lamellibrachia; species Lamellibrachia satsuma. The sequence goes on along the minus strand of BSQZ01000038.1, from coordinate 3,684,472 downwards.
TATACTCTCTACCGTCGTCACATCAGAAAACTTTCCCAAGTGCATATTCGGCATCTACGACAAATCCTTCGGATCTCATGGAAAGACCACATTTCAAATTTTGACGTGTTGAGACATGCCAACATTTCAAGTATAGAAGCCATTCTGACTGCATACCAACTCCGCTGGACTGGACATGTTACCCGAATGAGTAATTTTACATTTGTACTAAAACACCACCTGCTGCTGTTTTCGAAACTTGGTATATCATATTATTGGCCACATCACGTGGTTTGTGGCTTCTGAACTCATGCAACAAATGTCTGAACTCGCTATTTGATTTCATTATCGTATCTAACAAATTATCACGCACAAAATTTAAATGCAAAATGTTTATGCAATTTTACATTTATACTGAAACTCCATTACCTGTGCAATCCACATTGTGCTGGGCAACTTCGTTTCCACGGCCTAAAATGTGCATTTGTATATCCTCACACATCTAAGCGGTTATGATCCGTGTTGTGTATGATCCGTGTTGTGTATGAACCGTGTTGTGTATGATCCGTGTTGTGTATGATCTGTGTTGTGTATGAGCCGTGTTGTGTATGATCCGTGTTGTGCATGATCCGTGTTGTGTGTGCCAGTAACTTGGCATAACTGCACTGGTTACATTTGAGTAAACTCACGCTTTCTTATCTAAGTGCGTATTCTAATTACCGGGGCCAAAGCATACCTTGTGGCATCAATGGTTATTTAGTTCTTGAGCATTGTGCCTTAGCTGTGGGACACGCACCAGAATTCCCAACATTGAAACACGCCAAGAGCTAGTTTTTTTTATAAACATACCCATTTTTGGTTAGTGACAAAATAAAATAAATTATTAAAAAGGCAAAAACACGCAACAATGCGACGTTATGGTTTTACCGTTGCGTAGAAAGAAATAACGTCTTCGGAAAAAACCTCACAGTACGGTAATATGAAATGCATTAGATGTATGAAAATCACGGGGCCGTTCGATTACTTTCGTGTTGTAGTTATTACGAATAGTTGCGTACATTTTCGTCCGATAAAGTGAAATATGGCGTATTTACTAAACTAGATATATAGAAATATATTTCAAAAGCCTGTTTAAGCATAATTTGTTCTTCGCAAAAGTTAACTTTGTAAGATGTTTATATTCCCATTGACCAATACATGATTTTATATCGGAGTAATGACGTATCTAACGTGAGATCCAGCGAGATCACAAAATAAAGCAAAATTTTTTTCGAAGAAGAATGATGCATTAAAAGGTTTTTAAGTAGTCTCGCTGATCCAACTCTCGTTCGCCTTCGTGAATTCGCCGTAAAGAGACTCTAACCGCAGAGATGTGGTCTCGTATCCACTATCACCACTACATTTTATTTAGGCGTTTCCGTGTAGCGCAACAGCCAGTCAGCTTCATTATCGAGAAGCACACTAAACGTTTTTGCCTGAATTAACTATTCATTTTGACATTTGAGTCAAAATAATCAAATTTTAAAGTTAATTCGAACTGCAGTGTATAAAAAAACTCTTCCTTGACTCATTCATTACGATGGGCTTATGACAGACGGTCACCTTTCCGACAAGGCTTGACAACACCCTAGGTGTCTTCCTCCCAAACAGGCCACCCCTCTTTAACAGGTGCGAACCAATTCCATTTATCTGTGATCACGGTGCAGCCGTCTACATAAACTCGGCCATCTTGCCAAAAATACACATACCTGTTCAGAGAAAGATCCACATATGGAACTGAGCCAAGATATTGAATGGGTATGAAAATATTGATAGAAATATGTTTTTCTCACTCAAGAAGGATAGCAGAACTAGAGGACATGAGGTAAAATTAGTAAAGGATCAATGTAGATTGGACATCAGGAAGCACTCGTTCTCACAGAGGACAATAAATGAATGGAACAAATTGTCTACAGATTGTGTAACTGCTAGCAGTGTGAATATGTTTAAAAACAAGGTTGACACATATATCAGGAGGGCGGGTTATAAGTAGGTGAACATTGTTGGACTCTCGATAAGCCAATGGCTTCCTTGTCCACTTGCCATCTGGGCCTTTGGCTTGGATGGCAAATCTTGTTAAATCTTGTTAAATCTATCAGCGGACGTCCACGGAAATACGTGACACTTGTAGATCCTGACGTAAAAGCTGAGTACTTGGGACTGATGTATAATTAATGTTTAGGAAAGATAACAAATAGAGAAGGAGGAATTGGGACTGACGTATAAGTAATGTTAAGGAAAGAAAAAAATGGAGAAGGCGATTATTTTAGATATTAAATATATTTGGAGAGGAACTCTGGTTTCTAAGAAGCCGCGTGGAACAACATCGTAACCGGAATTCGAAATTACCAGTTGGATTTGTTTACCGTAGTTCAAACATAAGACAAGGAAGAGTAAAACATACAAAACGCTAGTGTGGGGTAAACAACTATTTATGGTTAAGGATTTGAAAACAAATAAATACTTGTCGAATCACATACAATTAGACAATTAAACATAGTGACGGGGCGTAAACGATCGATATGTGCGCCAATGCGCGGTACCGTCACGATTCGACTCTGCTGGGAAACGCGTGATCATAGCTAAACACCTAACAACTGGTGTTCGTATGTTGAAGCTGTGACGTATTGCGGATCAGCACATGGAAGGATCAATATATCGATACGACAGACATAGGTCCTTCTACTCAGTGTCACAACGACTTGCACAACGCTACTAAAAGGGGCAACTTCATCTCGCTGGAAACATATTAACATTTCATAAGAGTACTCGAAGCGGCGAAATATGTGATGGCTCTGAATGGAAAATGTCCAGTAACGATTGAAGACACCGGTACTGAACTCAATACCACAGCTGAATTATTAGAAATACACAACATTAGATACAGACTGGGTACTGCTAGAAGCACTACACGTGACTTTGATAAATTTTGAAATACGATGACGTAAGCCCAGGCGCAAAAATACGAGATATATGTGTACTCCATTGTTTATAGCGTTGATCAGTGTGGCATTACTAAGTACATCTGAAATTATATGTTCTACCTAAATAAATTAGCCCCCCAACCTAGAGAAGCAAATACGTTCTTCGAACCAGTGAAAACCGTGGTTCTGGTCGTGTCAACGAAATCTGCTCTTCAAATAATTGGCACTTGTCGCAATCTCACAACAAACAAAATAAACTAAATGCTTACTGTCCAACACGCATGCTCATATAATGTGCGCTAGTGTGATACACATTACATTCATTCTGCTTTTAATAGCCTAATTCTAAATAAGCTTGTAACTCCATTTATTCATGATTCTATTTGTTTCAAGGTTTGACTATAGAATTAGATAGTGAATAGAGTACTGATTCACTTTCCCCACATAACTGCTGGATTGTAGTGTTCTTCCAACAAATGATATATCATATTCATTGAACTGCTCATGTGTGCATACACCAATACACATGTGTGGATACACCAATACACATGTGTGGATACACCGATACACATGTGTGGATACACCGATACACATGTGTGGATACACCGATACACATGTGTGGATACACCGATACACATGTGTGGATACACCGATACACATGTCACAATGTTCTCTGTTCGTGTACGTTTTAAAACTTGGAAGTCGTCTTACCTGTAGCATTAGTTGCGCTTGTCCGTAGACCTACCGAGACCAGGAGTAGAGCTTGTAGCAGAAGACGGGGAGAGAGAACCATTGTTGAACCCAACAACAAGACTGAACGGTATGCCGACATTTTCGCTCCTGTGTTCAACTACTGACTGCGGAACGGCATAATGACAATGTATCAACTTGTTGTCATAGTTAACCACACACAACAGATGTTCATTGGTTAAAATATTGATATCAAATGCTTCGTTGCGCTAAAATCCTCGGGGGACCCAAGCTCGGCAGCGCACACCAGAACAAAAACAAAAACAGTTCCTAATCGATCATCAGTTTAAGTTGTAAATATTTGCATTGGTGGCGAATACGACGTAAGTCACGAATGTGATGAAAACCAGTAGGACACTATTACTTGTGATAGAGGTTAGAGGTAGAGGTTTATTTGTTGTAATAATCATATTATATAAATTGTGTTATTCTGAATACAGTGAAGTGTCATGGCACACATATTGCCAAACCCCAACAGTCTTGTTCGTTCGTGCATTATTACTCTACTGAGTAGAAATCTGCATTGGATACGGTGATCGGGGATCTGTGACCACGACGCAGCAAAAACAAAAACAATTCGGTCAACATGCCAAAAGATACAAACCTATTCAAAGGAAGATCCAGTTATGAAACTGAGCCATGTGTGAGCGGACGTCCAAGGACATATGTGACAGTGGCAGATAAAGAATTGAGATTGGCGTATTATATAATATTTATAAAATATTGAAAATAGAGAAGGCGATGTGGTATGATTTTATATATTAAATATATTTGGAGAAGTTTCAATGAAGCAGCGTGGAACAACATCGTGACAGGAATTCGAAAGTAGCGGTTGGATTAGTTTACCGTAATTCAGACATAACATACGCAAGAGTAAACAATAAAAACGCTAATGTGGGGTGGGAACATGTTTATGGCAAAGGATTTGAAAAGAAATATATGTCAAAACACAGACACTCAAATGTGGTGACGGGATGGGGGAGGGGCGCTGTTGATGTAGCTTTGTCCACGGCGGAAACAATGCGACAGTGCACGGCACTGTCACGATTCGACTCTCCTTGGAAAGGATGAATGCGTTTGTTACCTTCCACTATGCCAGTGCAATAGCAACGACATTGCGCATTTATATAATAAAAAAAAACGCGGCAGTAATTAATCAATGTATTCATGACGCTAGTGCGACCTGCATATACAATCATGGTATTGCGTTCTGTACCGACATTGGCATCAAATCCGACATTTTCGCTCCTGTGATCAACCGCTGACTGTGGTAGACAGAGAGTGCGACTGAGAACTGCGTTGTTAAAGCCAAGCGCCTAACCATCAAACAGCACGTGATCATAATTAAACACCTAACAACTCGTGTTCGTATGTTGAAACTGTGACGTATTGCTGACCCGCACATGGAAGGATCAATAGACACACATAGGACCTACTGTTCAGTGTCACAGCGACATGTACTAACGGTGCACCTTCATATCGCTTGAAACATATTAAAGTTTCATAGGAGTACTCGAAGCGGAGACATATGTGTTGGCTCAGAATGGAAAATGTCCAGTATCGATTGACGAGACGGAGATTGAACTCCATACCACAGCTGAATTATTAGCATGAAATGCACAACATTAGATACATATTGGGTACAGCTAGACGCACTACAAGTAACTTTGAGAACATTTGGAAATACAATGACGAAAGCATAGAAGAAGAGATATATGTATAATCCTTGATGTCAGACGGTCATCTTACCGGAAAAACTTGACAACACCCTAAGTGTCTTCCACACAATCCCTCCATCCCTCGGCCACCATGCCAAAAAGACATAGCTTTAGAGAAGAAGATCCACATGTAGAACTGAGCCATCTATCAACGGACATCCACGGAAATACGTGACAGTGGTAGATACTGAATTAAAACTAGCGTATTATGTAATGTTTAGGAAAGATAGAAAATGGAGAAGGCGATGAGGTGTTATTTTATATATTAAAATATATTTAGAAAGGAACTCTGGTTTCTAGGAAGCAACCTGGAACAACATCATTACGGGGAATTCGCAGTTAGCAGTTGGATTAGTTTATCGTAGTTCAAACATATAAGATAAGGAAGAGTAAAGCATATAAAACGCTAGCGTGGGTAACAAGTATTTATGATAAAGGATTTGCCTTAAAAGCACACAACAGAAACTGTCCAGAAAAGAAATATAGACGATCAAACTCGGTGACGGCGTGGGTAGAGGGCGCTGTTGACCTAGCCATGTCCACGGCATAGATAATCGATATAATCCTAAAAGGTGCGTCGCCGTCACGATTCGACTCTCCTGGGAAGCGCTGCCTGCATGTATCGCTCTTCAATTAGGCAAGTGCACTAGCAACACCAGGGCGTCATTAACTAATTAAAAAACGCGGCATATAGACCTGGCTGGTGCATTAATGCCAGTAGTGCGACCTGCCCATACAACCAAATGTTTAATAGCCACTAGCAAAAAACTTGATATTAGTCAATAGGTGGCAGCACCTTACGTTAGTACGCCAATATGTAACAGTCTTTCCTCTTTAGCTTTAAAGTAAACCGCCAATACAAGGTCCAATCACAGTGCATGATTACATGTATAAGTGCCATTACAGATCCATAATATGTCGTTTCTTTGTACGTCTTCCAGATCGACGTATCACTACAGGAACAAACAATGGTGTTGGTGAAACCACAGTCTTGCCTTGCTGTTCCCTGACAGATGGGTCTGGTTCTTTTCAGGAACCGACACTGTTTGATAAACACTCTCATCATTCACAAGTGATTGATCCACTATCATTGTATTCTGAGATACAGACCGATAAAAATCACTTTCAGCAGTTGGCCTCACGTGGTCTCCGTGCACATAGAGACGATGAGCACATACTTGCACAAAGTAAGTATGCGGTCCCCACGGCCTTGTGATCTTACCCGAGACCCATTTTTCTTGACCACCTCGATGGTTTCGCAAATGTACTGGGTGTCCCTTGATTATTTCACGCAGCGACACCACTGCGATCATGTTACCACTTATATTTCTGCTGTTTCTCCTCCATGTCCTTAATCGTGTGAGATTTCAGCAGACTAAACCTGTTTCACAATCGGCGTTATAGTGTAGTTCTGCCGGATATGCTCCGGTTACGGGGTGTGGCGGGCAGCGATATCGTTACAGGAAGTTAGCAAACCAATGTCCTTTCGAAATATGAATTCTTGCGGAGTGTTTTCGAAGACCCTGCTTCTCCGTTTGAACACATAACGTTCTGCAGCACCGTTTGATGCTGGATAACACGGAGCAACTTGCTTGATTCTGTTCTTATCCGTGAATGTCTTGAACTCATGTGACGTGAACTTGGTATATTGTCGGATACAATCTCCTCTGGAAGACCATGGCAGGCAAACAACCTCTCCAAAACATCAATTGTTTTGCCCGCTGTCGTCATTGGTACATCTTCCAACCATTTGGAATAGTTGTCCGCAACGATCAGATAGTTCATACCGTACTTCTGTGCAAAGCTAGTGTGGATGCTTTGCATACACGTATGGGCCATGGCCACGGGTGCAGTGACGCCACAGCTGGTTGATTCTTCACTGACTGACATACAGCACATTCATGCACCGTAATATCGATAGCAGCATGCATTCCAGGCCATAAGGCGTAATTTTGTACAAACGCTGATGCCACAGTTGATGTTACATTATAGGTAGAAGGAATCACAACGCGTGACCCACACAAAATACATTCTTGTTATGTTGACAACTCAATGCGCTTGGTAAAATACACTTGTAGATCTTTATCCACATGATTTGGCCACCCAATGACTACTTACTCTAGTATTCGAGACAACATACACTCCACTTCCACCTTCTCTCTCATTGTGTATGCGACCGCATTACGTGTGCCTTGTGGAATCCCATTTATGTCTTCTCCTTCATGTGAATGTGCGACTTGTAGCCTTAGGTTGTACCCGTTCCTTCCTGGAATACTTGTTTGTGTGTCCCCAAAACTGCCTTCACCGAATTTCTCCCACGTCCTGTAAAAGCAAAAGCGAAGATGCAGTTCAACATTGATGAGGCCAGTCTCTTCCACCTCTAGGTGCTTTGTCGCCCTTGACGCAAACGCTGAAAACTGATCACCATATTTCACATCCAATGTGACAACCCCCAACGTGGACCACCGTGGGCATTTTGCCCCACCCTACTCTATATCATATTGCATGATAATATGTGGGTGAGAATTATGAACGATTAAACAGACAATCACTTCGAAAGTCTGTGTGTTTAGTGTGACATGACAGAGGAAGGTATCAAAACGAGTTATATATACCATTCGTCTCCAAAATAATCGAAAAAGTCGACGACAGCCTCCTTGAAGAACATCTGCGAGAAAACAATCTGCACGAACAATCACTATTTGCTTAGAGGAAGCAACATTCAACTGAAACGGCACTCATCGAAATACACTTAACAACGGAAGAGTTGCTGCACTTGTTCTTTTATATATGTCGATGGCGTTAGACATTATCTACCATGCCATCTTTATCGAGCGTCTGGAACACACACATAGCATTGCCGGCGATGCCTTAATATGGATGGTATCTTACTTGAGAGAGTGAAACCAACAAATCATCATTGGTGATACTGATTCGGCCTATGTCTTGAATATAGCGTTCCACACGGATCAGTTCTTGGCCCGAAAATGTACTCGCTATATACACGGCCACTTGGGGACGTCATCAGGCATCATCAACAAGATGTGCACTTCTATGCCGATGACACGCAGTTATATGTCTCATTTATGAAAAAGACCCCGAAGAGCGGTTAACAGCAGTTGCCCGTTTGAACAACTCCATCAAGGATGTTTCCTACTTGGCTTAAGAAAAACATGCTCAAATTGAATGATGAGAAGACGGAAGTGGTCTTGTTCACATCCAAACATGGATTGGAGTCCTTGCCCAACATAGTTGTTGCGGTCGGAGAACAACAACTACGATCATCTTCTGTTTGTGATTTTTGGGTTATATACGATCAACATCTAAGCATGACCCAAAACGTGAATTCGGTATGCCGAACTGGGTATTACTGTCACATTGAAATGTTGGTGAGAAAGAGCCGTGCTGGTGGCGCCGAATAGCGACCGATGGGTAATCTAGAGATCGGAAATTTATTTATTTCCAACTGGTTGACAGATCAACGAAATACTATCATGTTTGATATCGTTGGAAAACTAGTTGTCAATTAATATTGTTTATCATTGTCTTAGAACCTAATTTTGATGAAGAACGAATAATTTCAGATAGAGTCGAGGTTGTTGTTTTGTGTTAGCGACAGCATAAGGCCAGGTAATCATTTTTACCTTCACACCTTCGAATAATAGAGGGAGCAAAATGCATGCTTAAAGTGGTTTTCTGTCATAAATCTGGTAGCAGATGCATTTTGATGTATACCATCGTAATGTGTGCATTATAGAGATTCCTATGACATAATTGTTTATATGATATCATGTGATTCGTGTGGTTGACACTGGGGTGTTTTTGTACAAATATTGCATAACTGTTCACATATTAACTTGTAATTTGTATAGGCAACCAAGCCTTTCTGTAGTCTACGGGCTCTTGTATGCACCAACATGATTGGTTAATCCGTTGTGAGACGACGGCTGCGATTGAGATAGTGGAAGTATAAAATAGTTACCGGCGTTGACACAGAAGAGGAACGTGACAGTCATGTTGCACAACACATCAAAGAACGTACATGGTTCCTCTCGGAATGAC
>BSQZ01000038.1:3662500-3670000 GCA_033239005.1 Lamellibrachia satsuma | reverse complement strand
ATAACATCATCCACATATATCTTCCATAGTTTATTTTTGGGAATTATTGGTGCTATGAGAATAGTGTGCTGTTCCAGCCATTCCATGAAGAGATTTGCTATTACAGGTTATCCCGGACTTCCCGTTGCTGTGCCAAACTTCTGCTGAAGAATTGTGCCCCTGAAGTTAAAACATGTAGTTGTGACGATGAACTTCAGCAGCGCCATTATATCATCCATATTAACATTTGTCAGTAGTTTAAGTGTTGTGTCAACTTTTAGTTGTTTCTTGTTGATATTCAGTGTCTCGTTGATCGGGGTGTTGGTGAAGAGAGACACAACGTCATGTGATAGGAACATCTCATCTTGTACGATCACAATATAAGCCATTTAATAGGCTAAGTGCTTCGAGTTATTTATTTGTTGTGATGTCTTACCCACTATCGGAGCTAGGAGGTCTGATATTGATCTAAAGTTTGCTTAAAATTTGCACACCTTGCACTATGATGGCAATTATTTAGTCTCTAATTGAGGTTGCTGCAGTTAGTGCGACTTTCACTGTAGATTTTACTCTTTAAAACATAAGTATTTATGTACTAATTAACGAGTGTGACCAGTTACGTATTTAAGGGTTAGGCCATTAAGCCATGGCCCACATTGGAATATTTAGGGTGAGGTCAATGGGCCATGGCCCCTTTGACGTATTTAGGGCTAGGCCATTGGACCATGGCCCCTATTGGCTTACATTTTTTTATTTTTCCAGTATTGTTTCGTTGTGCTGCTACAGGGTGACATGGATGACAAGACTTGCCCCATCTTGGCCTCTCCCATTGGCTTCCTACTTTGGTCTCCGTCTGTGGCCTGCCTGTTTGGTCTCCCAATTTGCCCTTCCATTTAAACTCCACTTTGGCCTCAAACTTTGGCCTCCCCATTTAATCTCCTCTTTGTCCTCCTCCTCCTTTGGCCTCCTCCTTTGGTCGTCACTTTTGGCCTCCCTCATTGGTCTCCCATTTTGGCCTCACCTTTGGCCTCCCCGTTTCGCCTACCTCTTTGGTCTCCCCTTTTGGCCCCCCCTTTGGCCTCCCCGTTTGGCCTCCCGCTTTGGTCTCCCCTTTTGGCCTCCCCGTTGGCCTCCCCGTTTGGCCTCCCGCTTTGGTTTCCCATTTTGGCCTCCCCTTGGCGTCCCCTTTGGCCTCCTCCTTTGGTCGTTCCCTTTGGCATTCGTTTTAGTCTCCCCTTTGACCTCCCGTTTGGCCACCCTCTTTGAAAACTCTATTTGGCCTCCCCCATTGGCCTCCTTTTTATCCTCCCTTTGGCCTACCCTTTGGCCACCCTCTTTGACAATCCTATTTGGCCTCCACCTTTGGCCTCCCTCTTTGGCCTCCACTTTGCCCCCCATGGCATCCCCTTTAGCCTCCCCCTTTGGCCTCCCTCTTTGGTCTCCCCTTTTGGCCACCCTCTTTGGCCTCCCCCTTTGTCCACCCTCTTTGGCCTTGAAAACACACACAAATCAATATTAACAAAGTTTAATAGAGTTTTGTTACCAGTGGTTATGACTAAACAACACATGTGACAACATCAACAGCAACAATAACCGGTGCTAAACAACAACAAGAAGCGGTACTAAGCAACGTGGTCCTTCATGATTGTTGTCGACTGATTATATCACTCGTGGGTGGAACAGATCGTTAAGAACAAGCAGTTATAAGCACGCCACGCAAAACGATCTTCTGTGTAGTGTCAACTACAAACATCATGCCCAGGGCCAACCACTGATCTCTCCACCAGATATCAGCGGGGCGCACCAAATCAAACCACTGGCTCGCCTCCCGCGCAACCAACAAAGTCTCGTACAGTTAAATAAACTTGTATTATAATGAAAAGCATGAAATACGACATTATTATGATTAAGCATCCGTACAATTAGCTTGTGACAACACCAAAGTGGCTATTGTATAAAGTACAGTAACATACAATATATTGTGTATCAAGCAAGTTATGGCGCCATCCATGAGTGTTAATAATAGCAAACACCGTCCCGGTCACATAAACCTAATTTGAATCAAAATCTTAACATTGACGTGAATTCTATATTGAATTATAGACCCCAAATAGTTTATAGCTAAGATGACAAAAGTGTTTCAAAATAGTAAGTGTGCAGTGCACAATTCAGACACAAGACACACGTATCTACTTGACGCAGACAATACATTATTCCTGTCCTTCCTGCTACAGCAATGTAAGTATATTCGGACACAGTAATTGTCCGAATATACTTACCTATTTTATATGATACTTTTCCACCAAAAGGCCAAATGGGGACGCCACAGATGGAGGCTGAAGGGGGACGCCACTGAGGGATGTCAAAGAGGACGCCACAGAGGGAGGCCAAAGGGTGAGGCAACAAAGGGAGGCGAAAGGGGGACGCCACAGAAGGAAGCAAAAGGGGGATGCCAAAGAGGGAGGCCAAACCTGGACACCCATCCTGCAAAGTACGGGAGAAAACGTAAGCCAAAGGGACCCAAGGTCCAGTGGCCTCCCTCTAAATACGTCAAAGGGGCCATGGCTCAATGGCTAATTAATACAGTTATACAGGGTAAACTCTGCAATCGATTTGAGGATGCACCTTTAAACTAAGTAGGTATATAGATTTCTCTAGTCGTCCAAAAAAAATGTCATCCCGTAAACAAACAGCTGCGACAATCTGAATATCGTCCGCATAAAACGAACTGTCACATACACACACTGTTTCGAAAACAGTTATCATCATGAAAATATCGCATTCCAAATTGTAGTTAAATCAACCAAAGTAAAACACATATTATATTATGGATGTTGCACACTCCTTCCGATTAAACATTTACCCTGTAGAAGTAATATCACAGTATTATGAAATCATCAATACCTTGGACGACAACATTTTTAGCAACGGTTAGGCGCAGTAATATATGAAACACAATATTACTGTAATACCCGACGATTTGATTGGATAGCATAAGGCCTTTCACAGCAACAACTCAGATAATAATTCAAGGTATAGTATATTTTTAAACATAGCTAATTGAGCTTTTTTGCTCTGGAATGTCTTCAAGGTGCCATCGTCAAATCAACAGGCACCTACTCGATGACGACTTCACAAACTTCCCAGTCTTCCTGCAAGTTCGGAATGTGAATAGTCACATGTTTGCAATCGTCTCCCTCACAAGTGCACTTCGCAATACACGTGGTCAGACCGATCCCAAATCCAGTGGTTTCACTCAGCTTGCAGATTCGGTAGAGTCCAGCTGTTTCACATGCTGGCCACTTGGTGTGTCTGATCGACACCTTGACGTGGGAGTTTGAACAGACGAGATGACGACCAGTGATCATGACGGCGAAAGATGCCTTGATGGCGTCCGGCACACATTTCTTGATGATGAGTCCAGGGTGCACACATTTACCCCGCGGCTGTGGAGCCCAGCGCCTGACACTGACTGAGAAAGTGTACATATCCGTCTGTGCCAGGGCGAGGCAGGTGTCGTTGTTGGCGTCGTTCAGTTGCACGGCCTTCTCCATCGGCACAGGGGGATCCAAGACGGGCTGAGATGTGGCTACAACACAGCGGAAAAGATTAACCTTCCAACGAAAACTATAATTATCTATTGTTGTTCCTATAACCAGTGTCGTTATCAAAATCACTCTAGTCATCATTACTGTTATCATTATGACTATCAATAACGTCATATATAAAACACACTGTGATAGAATGGAACATAATCACATTATGATGAAACAGTAATTATATTATCTTACCATAATCAATACAATTGCCAGAATCCCTATCGATATCGCTAAATCGAACAAAGTCATGGTCTTAGGCCTATCAACCAATACGATTAACTACAACATAAAACATGTAAACTAATGTTAAAAATATCAGGCCAGTGGTTTACGTGAAAAACCTTGTTGAACACACATCATTTTTATGTCATGGGCTACGTCATACTTTTAAGTAACCTTAACAATAATCATTCACCAAATGAACATAAAATAGCCAATATCATATGGCCATGCTACTTGCTTCCAAACACATCCGATTACCGAGAACTGTGCAGGCGCTTATCAGTGTACTAAGTCAACACATCAAACGCCAGGATAGTGAAGAGAAGACCGTATTCACCCACTTTGATAAAAAAAGTTATGAGTTGCCCCAAAACCACGACTTTTTTTCTTCTTCTTCCATATAAGCTCAGGACTCTATGTTAGCCACATATAAATGTGGCTAGAGTATATCGAGCTGTGATCACTATTGCGTGGTAGCGGGTAATGTAATGCCGGTTCGGGTCCGTTTTATTCAGTATATGTCACGTCTGCGTAGTTAGGCAATAATTTAGTGCATGCGCTATATGATATCTAATAATAAGGACTGTATAATTGTTCTATGTTGGCATGGTGAGAAGGCACTGTCTAAACCTTTCTACTGACGGTTGGCTAACTAATTCGTGTGTGCTATTGTTCCATAGTCTGATGGCGCTGGGAAAGAATGAGGATTTGTAGGCGTCGACGCGGGTGAAAGTCTGGTAAAAGCGATGAGTGCTGCCTCTGGTGCGTGTTGGTGCGGCGGCTAGTGACTTCGTTGTCACATCAACCAGTTTGTAGTTGATGCGGTACAGCATCATCAACTTGGCATCAGCTCGTCTTCTCTCTAGTGACTTCCACTCCAAACTCTCAAGCATGTTCCTTACGCTGCTGCGTCGCCGGTAGTCGTTCATTACGAAGCGGGCTGCTTGCCTCTGGACATTCTCAACTGCCTTGGTTTACTTTTTGGTGGATGGGTCCCATACAGTCGACGCATACTCCACAATAGGCCTTACAAAGGTCTGGTAACACCGCGATTTGATGGCTTGGGGGCATTATGACTATCGATAACGTCATATATAAAATACACTGTGATAGAATGGAACATAATCACATTCTGATGAAACAGTAATTATATTATCTTACCATAATCAATATAATTGCCAGAATCCCTATCGATATCGCTAAATCGAAAAAAATCATGGTTTTAGGCCTATTAACCAATACGAGTAACTAAAATATAAAAAGTGTAAACTAAAGTTTAAAATATCAGGCCAGTGGTTTACGTGAAAAACCTTGTTGAACACACATAATTTTTATTTCATGGGCTGCGTCATACTCTTAAGTAACCCTAGCAATAATCATTCACTAAATGAACATATAATAGCCCATATCATATGATTTAACAAGATTTAACAAGATTTACAAGTCTTTAATTAACCTTTCTAATAATTTACAAATCACTGACGTTAAACTCACTGGTCTGTAATTCTCTGACTTATTTCTCGAACCCTTTTTAAATAATGGTATGATGTTTGCTTCTTTCCATTCAAACGGAACAACTCCCTCTTTTAATGACAAGTTGAATACTCTTGCAAGTGGTATACTGATTTGTTCTACTGTTTCCATTAGTAATTTTGGAGGAATCCCATCCACTCCCGCCATGGTGCTTGCTTCCAAACACATCCGATTACCGAGAACTTTGCAGGCGCTTATCAGTTTACTAAGTCAACACGTCAACCGCCAGGATAGTGACAAAAAGACCGGATTCACCCAATTTGAGAAAAAACGTTATGAGTTGCCCCAAAACCACGACTTTTGTTTCGCTTCAACATTATCATTATCATTAAAAGTCGTTTATTTTTAAATTCTTGCCTTTTCGTGTTGCTTAAATGTTAATAACAACATAATAATAATATGAACCGATGAGTGATTGCGTGCGTCAGTGAGGGCGTGCGTTGGTTAGTGCATGCTTCAGTGAGTGAGGGAGTGTGTGAATGAGTGAGTGTACACACAGATAAACAATTAACTATTGAGTTTCCATTTTCGCTTTTGTTTAGATCCGTTGCACTCACGCACATACGCCTCAAATGTTAATACATATGAGGACATAATACACTGTATAATTTAATATTTGTGTATTAGCTAGTACAACACTACGAAGTTACTAGATACATACACGTGAACATGCTATATTAAAACGGAATATGAATCCATACAACAAATACCTTGATAAAATGTGAACTCAGCGTTGTCATCTTTTGGTTCCGTCAGCACGTTGGCTAGAGTGACGATCTTCCCGTAACGTTCACTTCCGTCTCTCTGTCGCATCACTTCTTTGGTTCCCGGAGTGAACCCTATGCCGCCAGAGATTACATTGTTTGCCCACTTCACCCAGAATTGCCTCGTTGTGCTGCAGTCTTGGGTGAATTGTGATTTCTTGCTGCTAGTTGTCTTGGTCGCCACTGTTCTGATAATGTTGTTTTCGTCGGTGGAGCTCGCGAAGTCCAGTTCATAAACCATGTGTATGTGAGCATTCCTCAGCTGCACCTTAATTCGACTGCAGGTCTTCACCTCGAACAGGAGCGTGTCTTCTTTCCTCAGCAACTGAACCTTTGTACTTGAAAGTCGCGGCAGACACTGTGCAAGACCTGCTAAAAGAACATTATCAATGACTGATGTTGTAGTTTCGGTGGCGTTTTACTTGTGAGCTACATTCTTAAAGTAATACTCCTATGCAACACACATGCCCGTCATATGTTCACAATTTATAACTTGTTTCATCAAGCGTTTGTGTGTAATCATGGGATTGATCATATCGACATTTCTCTACGCTTGCGAGACATGGATTCAAACAACACAATCGATAGAGACGAGATGCTACTGTAACATATTGATCATCCTATAAACGGACCATGACACTAAACGAGGAAACCAAGAATATATTCTGCCAAACCATCAGGCTACACGAATAAAGCCTGTATGCTGTAATATAAATCAAGCTGATACGTTATAGCCATGTCACGAGGTCTACTGCATGGCCCTGCAAACATCTTCCTCCAAAGCACGCTGGAGTGCCAGAGAAAGCGAGGCTCACATATAATAATGGAACAGAAAACATCGAAGAACGAACACGACTTGAACGAACACCACTCACCTCCTCTGGTGATATTGTCATATCGCCAGAGAAGGGGCCATAACGACCGCCCACGATTATGGGATAAGTGAAGGTGAAAATGCTATTCTAATGCTATACTACCAACTTCGGTCATGCTTGAATGGCTGTAAACGAGTTGTGAGTTGAAACGTATATCATAATATACGCAGATACTCCCGTAGAGAACACTTATGTTCTATGGTTAAACAAATAAATTATATGTAGTATTGATCCCACGTACTTGATACTTGGCAATCTTCAACGAGTAACGCAAAGCCAACCTTGCTGCCTCCGGTTAAACCAATGGAAACAAGTTCATCGTTATTGTCACCAACCTTTCCTGACATAATTCTGAAACAAAAACATTATTCCACATATATAAACTAAACCAATAGTTTAACAACTGCTTTACTGCATCTACGGGAGAACGTACACGCAGAACCAGCCTCACTCAGCACTACAGGGATATAGAGGAGTGCAACTAATACATATATATTCCAGATAGTATGCAATGTATACATAATGATA
>BSQZ01000038.1:3642500-3657500 GCA_033239005.1 Lamellibrachia satsuma | reverse complement strand
TTCCCATAGGATATTATATTTTATTGATCACCCTCCCTCCCACCTTGTCCCACCCCTAAGTAATTTTGTTCTAATAAATATGTTAAATAAAGTAGCCCTTACGTGGTTCGATGTTTTATAAATAAGCAGGTGGGCTGAAATAAAACGTCTATAGTAAAATGCCTTTAAAATCGATGCATTGAATCTGACTTATTCACATCACTTATTCACTTACCTGAAGTCGACGTCATTAATGTGGTCGGGTTTACATACTTTACAGGTGTTACCGAGTTGTCGACAAGGAACTTCATAACCTTTGTCGCTGTCGTGACTATCATAGGACACATTATGCCACCATCTACAATAACAAAACTATTTCAATATCAGAAGACAACAAAGAACACTGTGTGCGGGTTGGCGTGTGTGCGTGTTTGCGTGTGCTTGTGTGTGTGTGTGTGTGTATGTGTGTGTGTGTGTGTGTGTGTGTGTGTGTGTGTGTGTGTGTGTGTGTGTGTGTGTGTGTGTGTGTGTGTGTGCATGTTTGTGTGATATATTACTTCTCATAACTTCCCCCCAGTCTTCTGAACTGTAACTTCTGCTGCTGCACTCGTGCATTGTCAGCTTAGTTGTATCACTGATCTCATCCACACTTCTCATCTGAGGCCTTCCTCTTTTCTTAGTTGTATCACTGATCCCATCCACACGTCTCATCTGAGGCCTTCCTCTTTTCTGCGTACCTTCACATATTTCGATAATTATCGAGTTTTTCAACCCGTTCCCTTTTACAAGCATCATGTACCTGAAGTACGATAATTGATGTTTATATATAGTGCTTAATGCGGGAGGACCTGATTGACCTCTTCAATGACGGACTTGTTTGTTCCCCTGGTCGCCCTTTGGATTCGTTGCATCCACCTCCAGCACTACACTTCAGAGCTGTCGATTCGTTTCCTGTCCCTCCGCTTGATGATCGACGACTCTCTTCCTTTCAGGCTACTGCGCGACAAGGAGCTGTTCCAACATGTCTTCGCAGGTGCACTAGCAAGGTCGTAGCCTTAGTAATAATGAATAAATTAAACTGCGACAGTAATAGACAAAGTCACTGATAATGTTAATACGACATACCCATTCAAACATGGCATTTAGCGTTGACTTGTAGTCAATATCTATCAATGTGGTCGCATTGCAAAGCATTATTTCTGGTAGATCAATGCAATTATTTATGATCGTTAATTAACAACACTATTTTATATTAAAAATAATAGTTTGCATATTTGTCAGGCTTCCTATCTAACACAACGTTTTTGTAACGTCATAATATGGTTTTGTTTCTGGATATGGACAAAACAGCAGTATAATAACGTTATTGTTAACAAGAATATTGTTTTGGGGGTACTTAGAGATGCCTCAAGCAGGGCAAAGGGCCACTAACACACAAAATCAATAACAAAATGTCCGGAAACAAAACATGTCTGAATCTGGTCATAAATGCGTGTGCTGAAATGCAATGAGCGTATGAAATAAGAACAACTAATTAAGCATTGTGGTAGAATATATTGAAACTCACATAATCGGTACAACCGAATCATGAGCCAACACAGACATAACACATGTTGAATTAGGACTGACATGATACGTAATGCTTAGGAGAGCTCGAATAGGAAGAAGGGGAGGGGAATTAATTTATATGTTAAATAATCTATTTAGGCTGACGAAATCAAATTAATAAATAATAAATATTATAATAAAGGTTCTTAGAGGTGCTTCAAGCAGGACAAAGGCCAATAGCACACAAAAAACAATAACAAAATATCCGGAAACAAAACATGTCCGAAGCTGGTCATCGTGTGTTCAAATGCAATGAGCAGATTAAATAAGAACATATATATATATATATATATATATATATATATATATATATATATATATATATATATATATATATATATATATATATATATATATATATTCAGGATAGCTTCCTTACTCAGCACGTGAACGAACCAGGGGAGATAATGTATTAGATATAGTTTTGTCTTCAAAAAGAAATAGTGATGAAGTAAAAATACATGAACCATTGGGTAACAGTGTTCATCATCAAATACATGTTGACATCTATTTAAAATCAGAAAGTAAAAAAAACGTACAGGAGAAACTTTCACAAAGGTAACTATACAGATATGAGAGAATACTTAGACAGACAGGCAGACAAACGGACATACATAATTGTTTATTGATCCGTTTGTATATTATATTACAGCAAAGCTAAATTGAAATAACATGCAGAGGAATAAACCGTAGTTGAATGTTGGAACATTATAAAATATTAAATTGAGCGTATCATTGATCAATTTGTTCCTTGAAACGAGTTGTAGTAGATGGCGAAGTTTCAAATTGGAAATCGGTTTTGAGTGGGGTACCTCAAGGATCAGTATTAGGACCTATATTATTCTTAATTTATATAAATGACTTGGACGAGAGTATAACAAGTAACGTACTGAAATTTGCGGACGACACAAAACTGTTTAGAAAGGTTAATACTGATGGTGATAAACAACATTTACAAAACGATCTAGACAGATTAGTGAAATGGTCTGAGAAATGGCAGATGCTGTTCAATTTTGGGAAATGTAAATGCCTACATACAGGACATGGGAACTTGAATGTAAACTATAAAATGGGAGCTACTGTTCTTGGTACTACTGTAAAAGAAAAGGACTTAGGAGTTACAATAAGCGCTGATATGAAAGTTTCAGAGCAGTGTGGTATTGCAGCTTCAAAGGGTAATCAAATTCTTGGATTGATTAGAAGAAACATAACATATAAGGGAAAAAAGTTAATTATACCTCTTTATAAAGCAATAGTTAGACCTCATTTAGAATACTGTATACAAGCATGGAGACCATATCGTAAGAAGGATATAGATACGCTTGAACGCATACAAAGGAGAGCAACTAAAATGATTCCAGAACTTAGAGACCTTAGTTATGAAGAACGCCTGAAAGAATGTGGTTTAACAACTCTAGAGACAAGGAGGTTAAGAGGAGATCAGATTGAAGTTTTTAAGATATTGAATGGGTATGAAAATATTGATAGAAATATGTTTTTCTCACTCAAGAAAGATAGCAGAACTAGAGGACATGAGGTAAAATTAGTAAAGGATCAATGTAGATTGGACATCAGGAAGCACTCGTTCTCACAAAGGACAATAAATGAATGGAACAAACTGTCTACAGATTGTGTAACTGCTAGCAGCGTGAATATGTTTAAAAACAAGGTTGACACATATATCAGGAGGGCTGGTTATAAGTAGGTGAACATTGTTGGACTCTCGATAAGCCAATGGCTTCCTTGTCCACTTGCCATCTGGGCCTTTGGCTTGGATGGCAAATCTTGTTAAATCTTGTTAAATCTTGAAAAAAAACAAGTAAAACGGTCTAGAAAGAAACAAGCGTCAAATGAAGCTATTAGAAAAATAGTGTTCAAGCAAACTATGTAGAGGGTCTATAGGCGTACCAGAAAGGATAGAGACAATGCAAATTACGAAGAGGCACTTAAAGCAGCTACGAATGAAATTAGACACTCTGAAAGAAGCTATGAAAAACATTAGCATGTAACATATAAAAATAACAGGAAAATGTTTTTTGTGCATATGTCAGAAGTAACGAAAACATACGAAACAAGGTCGGACCTCCAGAAGACAGTGCTGGAAATATAATATCACAAGGGTTTCTAACGGCGGAATCACCAGTTCCAGATGCTAAATTTCAGGAGGCTAAATCTTACTATGTAGGGCAGTTAATTGTAACTCCAGAAATTGTAGCTGAGAAAATAAAGTCACTGAAGGATACTAAACCTATTGGACTGGATGGAATTCCTCTAAAAATACTAATGGAAACAGTAGAACAAATCAGTATACCACTTGCAAGAGTATTCAACTTTCCATTAAGATAGGGAGTTCTTCCTTTTGAATGGAAAGAAGCAAACATCATACCATTTTTTAAAAATGGTTCGAGAAATAGGTCAGATAATTAAAAACCAGTGAGTTTAAGGTCAGTGATTTGTAAATTATAACAAAGGTTAATTGTTAGGCATACATTACTAAATCATTTTTTTTGGAAGAAATCACTAAGTGGATAGACGAGGGATCGCCAGTAGATATTATCTACTTAGATGTTCAGAAAGCTTTTGAC
Organism: Lamellibrachia satsuma; assembly: GCA_033239005.1. Classification (NCBI taxonomy): domain Eukaryota; kingdom Metazoa; phylum Annelida; class Polychaeta; order Sabellida; family Siboglinidae; genus Lamellibrachia; species Lamellibrachia satsuma. The sequence goes on along the minus strand of BSQZ01000038.1, from coordinate 3,653,328 downwards.
AAAGTGCCACATCAAAGATTATTACTACTTAATTTAAATGTCCATGGTATCGGGGATAGCATTCGACAGAATAGAACAATGGCTGACTGACAGAATAGAGCGTGCAGTAGTAGATGGAGATATTGCAAACTGGAAATCGGTTTTGAGTGGGGCACCACAAAGATCAGTATTAGAACCTTTATTATTCTTAATATATTTCAATGATTTGGACGACAATATAACAAGTAACGTACTGACATTTGAGGATGACAAAAACGTGCTTAGAAAGGTTAATACTGATGCTGATAAACAACATTTACAAAACGACCTAGACAAATTAGTTAAATGGTCTGAAATATGGCAGATATTATTCAATTTTGGGAAATGTAAATGCCTACATAAGAACTTGGATATAAACTATAATGTAGGAGTTACTGTTCTATATACTACTGGAAAAGAATATCAGCTTCAAAGGGTAATCAAATTATTGGATTTGTTAGGAGAAATATAACATACAAGGAAAAACCTAATTACACCTATGTATAAAGCAATAATTAGACTACATTTAAGATACTGTATCCAGGCGTGGAGACCATATCGACAGTACGGTAACGATACGCGTGAACGCATACAGTAGAGAACAACTAAAATTATTCTGAACGAGATACCTTAGTTATGAAGAACCACAAACAATGTGGTATTGCAGCTTTAAAGGGAAGTCAAATTCTTGGATTGATTAGGAGAAACATAACATAAAAGAAAGAAGCTAATTATACATCAGTGTAAAGCAATATTTAGACCTCATTTATAATACTGTATACAAGCGTGGAGACCATAACGAAAGTAGGATATAGATTCGCTTGAAAGCATACAGTGGAGAGCAACTAAAATTATTCCAGAACGAATGACCTAAGTTATGAAGAACGCATGAAATATGGTTTAACAAATCTAGAGACAAGGAGGTTAAGATGAGATCAGATTGAAGTTGTTTTATGTTTTTTTCACTCACGTTGATAGCAGAACTAGAGGACATGATATAAAATTAGTAAAGGATCAGTGTATATTTGATATCAGGAAGTACCCGTTCTCACAGAGGACAATAAATGAATGGAAAACAATTGTTTACGGATAGTGTAACTGCTAGCAGCGTGAAAATGCTTAAAAACAAGTTTGACACGTGTCTCAGGAGGGCGGTTGCACGTAGGTGAACAATGTTGGACTCTCGATAAGCCAATGGCTACCTTGTCCACTTGCCATCTGGGTCTTTGGCTTGGATGACAAATCTGGTAAAATCGTGTTAAAGAAAACTGTCCAGCATCTAATCAAGTGGGACGCAGTGGTCACGTGGTCATGTGGCAGAGCGCCGGATATTCTGTGGAGGGGATCTGGATCGAATCCACCTGCTGCTGTTTTCGAAACTTGGTATATCATATTAATGGCCACATCATGTGGTTTGTGGCTTCTGAACTCAGGCAACAAATGTCTGGACTCGCTATTTGATTTCATTATCGTATCTAACAAATTATCACGCACAAAATTTAAATGCAAAATGTTTTTGCAATTTTACATTTATACTGAAACACCATTACCAGTGCATTCCACACTGTGCTGGGTAACTTCGTTTCCACGGCCTAAAATGTGCATTTCCATATCCTCACACACCTACGCGGTTATGATCCGTGTTGCGTATGATCCGTGTGTTATGTGTGCCAGTAACTTGCCATAACCGCACTGGTTACATTTGATTAAACCCACGCTTTCTTGTCAAAGTGCCTATACTAATTACCGGGGCCAAAGCACCCCTTTGTGGCATCAATGGTTATTTAGTTATTGCGCATTGTGCCTTAGCAGTGGGCCACGCACCAGATTCTCCAACATTGAAACACACCAAGAGCTAGTTGTGTATATAAACATGTCCATTTTATGTTACTGACAAAATAAAATCCATTATGAAAAAGGCAAAAACACCCAAAAATGCGACGTTATGGTTTTACCGTTGCGTAGAAAGAAAGAACGTCTTCGGAAAAAACCTCACAGTACGGTAATATGAAATGCATTAGGTGTATGAAAATCACGGGGCCGTTCGATTACTTTCGTGTTGTAGTTATTACGAACAGTTGCGTACATTTTCGTCCGATCAAGTGAAATATGGCGTATTTACTAAACTAGATACATGGAAATATGTTTCAAAAACCTGTTTAAGCATCACTTTTTCTTCGCAAAAGTTAACTTTGTCAGATGTTTGTATTCCCAGTGACCAGTACATGATTTTTTATCGGAGTAATGATGTATCTAACGTGAGTTTCAGCGGGATCACAAAATGAGGCCAATTCTTGCGTGAGGCGAAAACTACGCCGGTGACGTATACGTTTTTTCGAAGAAGAATGATGCACAAAAAGGTTTTTAAGTAGTCTCGCTGATCCAACTCTCGTTCGCCTTCGTGAATTCGCCGTGAAGAGACTCTAACCGCAGAGATGTGGTTTCGTATCCACTATCACCACTCCATTTTGTTTAGGCGTCTCCGTGTAGCGCAACAGCCAGTCAGCTTCATTATTGTGATGCACACTAAACGTTTTGTCTGAATTAACTATTTAATTTGACAGTTGTGTCAAATTAGTCAAAGTTTAAAGTTAATTCGAACTGCGATGTATAAACTAATAACAGTTCACGCTTATTGTAGACAAATACCCGGATGACATCATAATTAGCTAATTATGTAAGCGCCTAGGTCCTGGGCGCATACATAACAATAACGTTTTCGGGTGGGAAATCCCACTTTTACACCTTAATCCCGCTTTCCCACGTTTGGGCTGAAATGTCCCGCTTTTTGGGTACTTGTACCCTAATTATTTTTACCCCAAAATTAAATATAATAAATTATTTTTTGCGCACTGTGCCGTTCTCGTTGTGCACGGGTCGTTGACCGTTTTGTGAACATGTCATTTCTTTGGTCTTATTTGAAGTAATTTCATATTTCCTCGCACATGCGTTCCCGGAAGGGCGCCATGAGAGTGGAAATGGCGACGCGGAGCAACATAAAACATTGCGAGTCTGCCAAAAAAAGAATGCGACGGCAGCAACAGAAATATTGTTTGTCAAATGTATTGCCAGAGAAACTTGCCGTTGACAATAACGGCCGATTTTAGCAAGATTGTCGGGAAAACGTTTCCCGACTCTGGCGTTGTCCATTGCCAAAAAGTTATCCTTGGGGAGAAACTACACCACCCAGATAATCAAGGGAACGTTTGCTCCAGACTTTAATCAGGTTGCCTACACTAAGTAGCCTACGTGTAATTGTGGGACTTGAAGCATGATTATATAAGTAATGTAACGTTATTTTTTGCTAAGTGATATCAATTGAAGAAGGACCTTTTACACTGTGGTATATATGTCATGTGGGGCCATACATGATTTCTAGCTGTAGTTTTACTTACTTATCCTCTGTTTCTCTGGTTGATGTATATAATGTCACTAGGTTGTCATTATGACATGCAAGATACTGTTTTAAAATTATTCGTGATGAAAACATTATGAAATTATGTTTTAGTAGTTGTGAAAATAAAGAATAAATCAACAGTATTTTGTGAATTATTATTTTTTATTTTGGTTGACTATCCCATTAAAAGTTAGTTTATATGATTATTGTTTTGTTCTTATTTGTGTATGGATGTTGCTATTATTACATTTTCCTCGTAGCTCATTTAATGTGATTATTTGAATGATATGTGCTTGCGCACGCATATGTCGTGAGCTCGTAAATTGTTGTTAATGCCCTTTCCCATGAGCTGATGTTGATACTATGTGCAACTGTTCGTAATAATCAGAGCAGGAAAGCAATGGAACGGCCCCGTGATGTCTATACATTTAATGCTTTGCATATAACTGTACAGTGAGGCTTTTTGGAAGACTTTCTTTCTTTTAAGGCAAATTCCGTCGTTCGATATTGATGAGTAGTTCATTCAAACCAACTTTTCTAACACCTTGTTTTTATTCGATAGATCTGACTGAACGAGATACCGACATCTTCACTCTAGTGTTCAACTGTTGACTGACTGTGGTACGGCATAGTGTACAATTAACTAACGTGTTGTCATAGCAAAAGCCTCACAACCGATGTTCCCAGAGATAATATAGCGATGTATGCCACATATCAGCACCAGTATGGCAATGAAACGATTGTCAGTTAAGTAATGCTGCATTCGCTGCGTCATCCTCATATTGACTGCTTAATTTCGCATCATTTCTAGTTTATTTGCACCTCAGTGAAACAACGCAGTATAACACCGCGTTTCCATTGTTTATCCGCAGTGTTACTAGGGAAAACATTCACAAGCAGCCGTCTATGGATTCCAGGAAACAGACACAAACCTTACAGATATCGAATATTACAATAAACATTGCATCGAAACGCCAGTACACGAAACCGATAACAAAATTCTTCCTTGACTAATTCATTACGATATGCTTATGACAGACGGTCACCTTTCCGACAAGGCTTGACAACACCCTAGGTGTCTTCCTCATAAACAGGCCACCCCTCTTTAACAGGTGCGGACCAATTCCAGTTATCTTGGATCACGATGCAGCCGTCTACATAAACTCGGCCATCATACCAAAAATACACATACCTGTTCAGAGGAAGATCCACATATGGAACTGACCCATCTACGAGTGGACGTCCACGGAGATACGTGACACTGGTAGATACTGACGTAGAAGCTGAGGAATTGGGACTGACGTATAATTAATGTCTCGGAAATATAAAAAAAAATGGAGAAGGCGGTTATTTTAGATAATAATTATATTTGGAGAGGAACCCTGGTTTCTATGAAGCCGCGTGGAGCAACATCGTAACGGGAATTCGAAACTAAAACTTGGATTTGTTTACCGTAGTTCAAACATAAGACAAGGAAGAGTAAAACATTCAAAACGCTAGTGTGGGGGAAAAACTATTTATGGTAAAGGATTTGAAAACAAATACTTGTTGAATCACATACAATAAAACACGGTGACGGGGCGTAAACGATCGATATGTGTGATAATGTGCGGCACCGTCACGATTCGTCTCTGCTGGGAAACGCGTGATCATAGCTAAACACCTGGTGTTCGTATGTTGAAGCTGTGACGTATTGCGGATCAGCACATGGAAGGAACAATATATTGACATGACACACATAGGCCATACTACTCCGTGTCACAACGATATGCTCAACGCTACTAAAAGGTGCAACTTCATCTCGCTGGAAACATATTAACATTTCATAAGAGTACTCGAAGCGGCGAAACATGTGATGGCTCTGAATGGAAAATATCCAGTAACGATTGAAGACACCGGTATTGTAATCAATACCACAGCTGAATTATTATAAATACACAACATTAGATACAGACTGGGTACTGCTAGAAGCACTACAAGTGACTTTGATAACATTTGGAAATACGATGACATAAGCCCAGCCGCAAAAAAAAGAGACATATGTGTACTCCCTTGTTTATAGTGCTGGTCAGTGTAGCATTACTAAGTACATCTGAAATTATATGTTCTGCCTAAATAAATTAGCTTCCCAACCTAGAGAAGCAAGTACGTTCTTCGAGCCAGTGAAAACCGTGGTTCTGGTCGTGTCAACAAAATCTGCTCTTCAAATAATTGGCACTTGTCGCAATCTTACAACACACAAAATAAAATAAATGCTTACTGTCCAACACGCATGCACATATACTGTGCACTAGTGTGATACACATTACACTCTTTCTGCTTGAATAGCCCATTCTAAATAAGCTTGTAACTCCATTTATTCATGATTGTATTTGTTTCAAGGTTTGACTACATAATTTGATAGTGAATAGAGTACTGAATTACTTTCCCCACATAACTGCTGGATTGTAGTGTTCTTCCAACAAATGATATATCAGATTCATTGCACTGCTCATGTGTGGATACACCGATACACATGTGTGGATACACGGATACACATGTCACAATGTTCTCTGTTGGTGTACGTTTTTAAACTTGGCAGTCGTCTTACCTGTAGCATTAGTTACGCTTGTCCGTAGAATGGCCGAGACCAGGAGAAGAGTTTGAAGCAGAAGACAAGGAGAGAGAACCATTGTTGAACCCAACAACAAGACTGAACGGTATGCCGACATTTTCGCTCCTGTGTTCAACTGACTGTGGAACGGCATAATGACAGTGTATCAACCTGTTATCATAGCTAAACGCGACTAAATCGATGTTCGTATGTTAAAATATTGATGCATACTACATACACAATACAATATCAAATGCTTTGTTGCGCTAAAATCCTCGGGCCACTATCACTTGTGATAGAGGCTAGACACGACTAGGCAATATTACTAATGGGTTTATTTGTTGTCTCGATGTAATCATATTATATAAATAGTGTTATTCTGAATGCACTGAAGTGTCATGGTATACATATTGCCAAACACTAGCAGTCTTGTTCGTTCGTGCATTATTATTCTACTGAGTAGAAATCTGCATTGGATACGGTGATCAGGATCTGTGACTACGACAGCAAAAACAAAAACAATTCGGTCAACATGCCAAAAGATACAAACCTATTCAGAGATCCAGTTATGAAACTGAGCCATGTGTGAGCGGACGTCCAAGGAAGTTTGTGACAGTGGCAGATAAGGAATTGAGACTGGCGTATTATATAATATTTATAAAATATAGAAAATAGAGAAGGCGATGTGGTATGATTTTAGATATTAAATATATTTGGAGAAGTTTCTATGAAGCAGCGTGGAACAACATCGTAACAGGAATTCGAAAGTAGCGGTTGGATTAGTTTACCGTAATTCAAACATAACATACGCAAGAGTAAACAATAAAACACCCTAATGTGGGGTGGGAAATATTTATGGTAAAGAATTTGAAAAAATATATGTCAAAACACAGACACTCAAATATGGTGACGGGTTGGGGGAGGGGCGCTGTTGATGTAGCTTTGTCCACGGCGGAAACACTGCGACAGTGCGCGGCATTGTCACGATTAGACTCTACATGGAAAGGATGAATGCGTTTTTCACCTTCCATTATGCCAGTGTAATAACAACGTCATTGCGCAAGTATATAATAAAACAAACGCGGCAGTAATTAATCAATGTATTCATGACGCTAGTGCGACCTGCCCATACAATCATGGTATTGAGTTCTGTCCCGACATTTGCATCAAATCCGACATTTTCGCTCCTGTGATCAACCGCTGACTGTGGTAGGCAGAGAGTGCGACTGAGAACTGCGCGTTGTTAAAGCCAAGCGCCTAAACATCAAACAGCACGTGATCATAGTTAAACACCTAACATCTCGTGTTCGTATGTTGAAACTGTGACGTATTGCTGACCCGCACATGGAAGGATCAATATATCGATACGACACACATAGGGCCTATTGTTCAGTGTCACAAAGACATGCCCAACGGTACTAGCGGGGCACCTTCATCTCGCCAGAAACATATTAAAGTTTCATAGGAGTACTCGAAGCGGATACATATGTTATATATCTGAATGGAAAATGTCCAGTATCGATTGACGAGACGGAGATTGAACTCCATACCGCAGCTGAATTATTAGCATGAAATACACAACATCAGATACATATTGGGTACAGGTAGAAGCACTACAAATGACTTTGATAACATTTGGAAATACGATGACGAAAGCATAGAAGAAGAGACATATGTATAATCCTTGTTTAGAGCTTTGCTCAATGTTGGAATTTAGTTTTAAATAATTGAGTTGTACCGAATGTGCCACATTTCTGATGTTGTTGGGTATTAGTTTGATGGCTATGGAAGTATGGAGTGCAGCTGGCGGTCCATGTCAGATTATCCCCAATATTCGCCTTAGCAACTGTTCTCGTGATTACTAAATTGCACCCTTCAGCGATTGCCCTGCAAAACCTTGCGTGTAGCACGCACAGTTTTGTATAGCAATCGCCGAAGGCTTGTGATAATCACCTAATACTATTAATAAATTATGCAAATAAATTACAATTAGTTTGATCAAACAGACGAATCGTCAGGTGACTCTTGAATTTTTTTATTTGGTAATTGTTTCTTGTCTTATAATAGTGGCAGAATGTCTGACAGTGTTGGTCTTGTTATTGAGAAGGATTGTCTTCTGTAGCCTTCTAAGTTGTGTCAAGGAATGAAATGCCGACGGACATCTTTAAGCCGAAGTTTGCGACTTGGTACGTAAGGTCTCAGCAGTTGTGTAATGACACATTCATCACGATGGGTTGATAACAGACGGTCATCTTACCGGAAAAACTTGACAACACCCTAGGTGTCTTCCACACAATCCCGCCATCCCTCGGCCACCATGCCAAAAAGACATAGCTTTAGAGAAGAAGATCTACATGTAGAACTGAGCCATCTATCAACGGACATCCACGGAAATACGTGACAGTGGTATATACCTAATTGAGACTAGCGTATTATGTAATGTTTATGAAAGATAAAAAATGGAGAAGGCGATGAGGTGTCATTTTATTTATTAAAATATATTTAGAAAGGAACTCTGGTTTCTAAGAAGCAACCTGGAACAACATCGTTACGGGGAATTCGCAGTTAGCAGTTGGATTAGTTTATCGTAGTTCAAACATGTAAGATAAGGAAGAGTAAAACATATAAAACGCTAGTGTGGGGAACAAGTATTTATGATAAAGGATTTGCCTTAAAAGCACACAAAAGAAACTATCCAGAAAAGAAATATAGACGATCAAACTCGGTGACGGCGTGGGTAGAGGGCGCTGTTGACCTAGCCGTGTCCACGGCATAGATAATCGATATGTCCTAAAAGGTGCGTCGACGTCACGATTCGACTCTCCTGGGAAGCGCTGCCTGCATGTATCGCTCTTCAGTTAGGCAAGTGCACTAGCAACACCAGGACGTCATTAAATAATTAAAAAAACGCGGCATATAGACCTGGCTGGTGCATTAATGCCAGTAGTGCGACCTGCCCATACAACCAAATGTTTTATAGTATATTTAGTGGCCGTAAAGAAGACAGCAACAAACAAATGGAGAACTGGCAGGAAGCACAATTTGTAATAACCACTACCAGAAAACTTGATATTAGTCAATAGGTGGCAGCATCGTACGTTAGTACGCCAATATGTAACATTCTTTCCTCTTTAGCTTTAAAGTCAACCACCAATACAAGGTCCAATCACAGTGCATGATTACATGTATAGCTGCCATTACAGATCAATAATGTGTCGTGTCTTTGTACGTCTTCCAGATCGACGTATCACTACAGGAACAAACATTGGTGCTGGTGAAACCACAATCTTGCCTTGTTGATCCCTGACAGATGGGTCTGGTTCTTTTCAGGAACATACACTGTTTGATAAACACTCTCATCATTCACAAGTGATTGATCCACTAGCATTGTATTCTGAGATACAGACCGATAAAAATCACTTTCAGCAGTTGGCCTAACGTGGTCTACGTGCACATAGAGACGATGAGCACATACTTGCACAAAGTAAGTATGCTGTTCCCACGGCCTTATGATCTTACCCGAGACCCATTTTTCTTGACCACCTCGATGGTTACGCAAATGTACTGGGAGTCCCTTGACTATTTCACCCAGCGACACCACTGCGATCATGTTACCACTTATATTTCTGCTGTTTCTCCTCCATGTGTTTATTCGTGTGAGATTTCAGCAAACTCAACCTGTTTCACAATCGGCGTTAAAGTGTAGTTCTGTCGGATATGCTCCGTTTACGGGGTGTGGCGGGCAGCGATATCGCTACAGAAAGTTAGCAAACCAATGTCCTTTCGAAATATGAATTCTTGCGGAGTGCGAAGACCCTACTTCACCGTTTGAACACATAACGTTCTGCATCAACGTTTGATGCTGGACAATACGGAGCAACTTGCTTGATTATGTTCATATCCATGAATGACTTGTTGTCCACAACTATCAGATAGTTCGTGACGTACTTTTTTGCAAAGTTAATGTAGATAATGTGCATACACGTATGGGTCATGGCCACGGGTGCAGTGATGCCATAGCTGGTGGATTCTTCACTGACTGACATACAGCACAGTCATGCACCGTAATCTCGATAGCAGCATGCATTCCAGGCTACAAGGCGTAGTTTCGTACAAACGCTGATGCCACAGTGCTATGCGTGAAGTTCATATAACACCAGTTGATGTTAGATGATAGGTAGATGGAATCACAACGCGTGACCCCCACAACATACATCCTTGTTACGTTGACAACTCATCGCGCTTGGTGAAATACACTTGTAGATCTTTATCCACATGATTTGGCCATCCAGTGAGTACAAACTCTAGTATTCGCGACAACATATACCCACTTCCACTTTCTCTCGCATTTTGTATGCGACCGCATTACGTGTGCCTTGTTGAATCCCATTTGTGTCTTCTCCTTCATGTGAATGTGTGCCTTGTAGCCTTAGGTTGTACCCGTTCCTTCCTGGAATACTTGTTTGTGTGTCTCAAACACTGCCTTCACCGAATTTCTCCCACTTCCTGTAAAAGCGAAGATGCAGTTCAACATTGGTGATGAGGCCAGTCTCTTCCATGTAGACGTGCTTTGTCGCCCTTGACGCAAACGCTGAAAACTGAGCTGTCTGATCACCATATTTCACATCCAATGTGACAACCGCAACGTGGACCACCGGGGGTGTGTTTTTCCCCTACTCTATATCATATTCCATTATAATATGTGGGTGAGAATTATGAACGATTAAACAGACAAACACTTCGCAAGTCTGTGTGTTTAGTGTGACATGACAGAGGAAGGTATCAAAGCGAGTTATATCTACCATTCGTCTCCAAAAATA
>BSQZ01000038.1:3565000-3637500 GCA_033239005.1 Lamellibrachia satsuma | reverse complement strand
GTCTTGCAAGTCGTCCCGGTTGTCTTGTACATCGTCCCGGTTGTCCCGCGCGACGTCCCGGTTGTCAGGTTCGTCGTCCTGGTTGTCAGGCTCGACGTACCGGATGTCCCACACGACGTCCCGGTTGTCACACACGACGTCCCCGTTGTTTCGCACGTCGTCCCGGTCCAGGTCCCGTCCCGCTCACAGTCCAGTTGAACCCATCGCTCGGTTCTGGTCAGCTTTAAAGGAAAACATTTGTCCTGGTTTTCGGCCTACGTTACTAAAACATAAATACAATAAATAAATAAATATCCCGCCAGTGGTTTACTAGAAAAACCTTGTTGAGCACACATCATATTAATTTCACAAATGTTTCCATTATATAAAAAAAAATATATATATATATATTCTCCAAAATAAATGCCCTAAGATAAAAGATGGTGTTGGGAGCGGTGACACCGGCCTGTCGCTCGAGACGACGGCGGTTCGATTCCACCTCCGTCGTTTCGAAACGTGGGCAAATTCGTTCACGCCACTTTGTCGGTGTCTTTCGGAAAATACACTAATAGTTGCTGTTCCCTTCTATATGGTGTCTATGCCAGGGGAAGTAATCACTCCCATGCAGGGAATGACAGGAAAAACCTGTCAAGAACTCACTAATTCAAAAGAAGGAAAACTCTGAAATAAACAACTGCTATGTTAGTTGTTTGTAGTTAAATGTCAAAAGAAATCATTAGAAAAAGAGAACGAAAAGTTTGCCTCATACGGGAATAGAATCTGCGACCAAAACGGTGCCATTACATATGGGAAAGACGACGACAGCCAATGAGGCTAAAGTCAAAAATATTGTAAAATTCTGTGGCTTTTACACACCAGCCGTCAGCTCGCCTGTTACGGTTCAAATTATTTGGAGGGTTTTTTCGCTGCTGTCTTATCGGTTAGTCCGCCGGACTTCAGCCGATAATTCCACGGAGTTCCATGGGACCTTCTGCGGGAGTTCCGCGGGAGTTCGCGGGAGTTCCGCAGGGAGTTCCACTGTTAGTTCCGCCTGGAGTTCCACCAGTAATGAGGAGGCGAGCACTGTTTCCCACTACGCGGCGCCACTACCGTACCGGCATTAGCCTCACGGACTTATCCAACATTTCCGAAGTATTGTTCTTGCGCGTGAATTTAAAATAGTGATTTATGTGTATTTCAGTTATTTTATTTTATATCGCAATGGGAAAGTACGATCGACTAACGCTGCCAGTACTACGACTAGAAATTGAAAAACAAGCTGCGAAACGATCAGGCCGCAAAAAAGAGTTTATTGAACGGTAAGTCGCAAGATTAATGATAATAGGATAACTTGGAATTATTCAATCAAACATATTTATGCAAACACTGAATTTGGAATAATTTATGTTAAATGACCTGTTGAGTACCAGCGAGTTCCATTAATTGAGTAGCAGCGAGTTCCATTAATTGGGTATGCAGTACCGACTAGTAAAGAACAAAAGTAACAGTCGAGTGAGTAGCTCGGCCTCGGGTTTGATTACGTAAGGTTGCGAAATTGGCATTGAGCCCGAGTGGCTGGGCTAAACAGACGCTGATAGCGCATTTAGTGAATACACACAAACCTTGCCATTATCTTGGGAAACCAGGCTTGTAGTCTTTAGTAAGTAGGTGCCGAGTGTGTACTCAAGCCAAATCTGAGAATAGATGGATGCCCAATGTTTATGCTTACGAGAATCACAATAGCAGGAATGTTTGTGTTAACTCTTATTTGTTCTAAGCTCCACAGGATATTCATATATGCTTGTATTAGTGTATGTATGTGTCATGCATACATCTAGTATAATTAACAAAATACCATTATTTTAAATATCCTATAAAATGTGCAACTGGGTACTACCAGTGTTAATGTTTTCCTTGTTGACTATAGTACCTCTAGTATAATTTACACTACATATTTTACAGATTGGAAGCATATGACCGGAACAGCAACTTTGGTTGTACTAGCAGTGATCTTAACCATGACGATGACTGACGAATATCCGTACCCCAAGAAAGGTGAGACGACATTCCTGAGGACACAGTGCCATGCCAAGATGTGTCGTCCTACCACGTATGACATGGACCTGAGCCTGGATAAGCATGGCACCATACTAGAGACACAGTGTGAATGTGCTACTGGCATGGGCCCGCATGTACACTGCAAACACATTCGTGCTGCTTTCTTGCCCTTGTTAGACTATGTTTCTGGTAAAAGCATGAAATTAGAACTAACTTACACAGAGACTGTGTTGTCTGTCCACAGACCACGCCGCATGCATAATGGGTCACATGTCAAAGCTGAACACTTAGACATGTCCATCAACAATAGCAATATCTTCTTTAATCCAATACCACAAACATACCGGGCGGACAGCAAAACAACACACTCACGGGTGAGCAATGCCACTATCAATTTTGTAGCTTCATCAACTGTGAAACCGGCTCTGATGCATATCACCACTCTTGCAAACATGCATGCATTTGACAATGACCATGACTACTGCACACCATCTGAACACTACTTACAAGTTGACCCTCTGACAAACATTTCACAGGAACAGGTAACACAAATCGAGCAAGACACCAGAGGGCAGGCAGTTTTAGGTTTGTGGCATACAGAGCGCATAAAACGCATGACTGCAGACGGCAGAATCTGTAAGATGACTGAGAAAACTGACGCAGACAAATATGCTCAGAGCCTACAACAGATGAAAAGCATTTCAGTAGCACCCCTTGAGCATGGCAGAAAATATGAAAGCACTGCAGTAAAAACTTACTGCAAGAAGACAGGCAATGGTGTAACAACCAGTGGTCTGATCGTTTGTTCAGAGCGACCTTACCTGGCTTGCTCTCCAAATGGCATTGTGGACAGTGCTACAACAATAGAGATACAATGCCCATATGCCTCCAGGGACAAACCAATAACACCTGTAACAGTGCCATACTTAGGACCTGCACAAAATGGCAAACTTTTCCTGAACAGAAATCATGATTATATGTATCAGGTGCAAGGTGACATGCACATTACCAAGAGAACTCTATGTCGTATGGTGATTTTCACACTGGTAGACCTTGTCGTTGTTGATGTACCATATGATGACACATTTGTAAATGCCATGTTAACTAGATTAGACTCATTCTTTCACAACCATTACCGGAAGGAGTATCTAAACAAGCATTTTTACTTGGAATGGTAATAGGCATACAAATAGTCATAAATTGTGGCATTGTAATTAATCAGTGAGTAAACTGGGTCGTAGGTTTAGTCATGATGTTCGGTTTTATTCCGTTTTAGAAACAATGCATGCAAGATGATAGCCAAGCATGAAACATACAGAAATGATGCGTGAGCCCAACATTGTTTCAACTTCATTCAGGGGTGAAGTTAAGATATTGCAGGTCTTTGCAAGGCCAATGACCCGCTCAAAATGCACACGCTTGCATGCAATTTTCCTGTCATTGATAATGGCTTTTGTTGACAGGTGATTTTTCTTCCTCAGAAACGTTGGAATGTTGACCTGAATGTTGAATGAGGCGAAAATATCCTGCACATTGAAGCCTTTGTCCGACATGATTGAGTCACCAGTATCGCATTTCTGTGGCAAGTCTCCTCAGTCCACCAGAATGAAATCACTGGCAGATCCTCTGTACGCCGCTGTGAGGTACGACGTTAGTCTTTCTTGTGTGATGCCTATCGGTGCTTTCAGAGTGTTTCTGTTCTTAAAGCTGGAGTATGTTACTTGTTGTACTGTTGGTTTTCCTGTTTGTTTTATTGATACTTCCACACCATCAACAATAACCCGGGTGCTTGGATACAGTCGCTTAAAGTCACATGGTATGTAAGCGTTTACTAGTTCTTTAGTCGGCCAAATGCCCAGTTCCTTCCAGGAACAATACATCAAGTTTATCCACGTAACAAAGATGTTGCCAATGCTGAACTCTGAAATGCCGAACCTGAACGTTCTAGATTAGGTGTGTGTAGCTGAAGCTTGATCAGCGTTAGCAGTAGTTGATTATTAACTGACATCTTCTGAGGTGATCTCCATCGGTACTCCAAGTGATATGCTGCCGGGCCAAGAATCTGAAGCACGTACTGGTAATGACGATAGTCATCCAGACCAGGGTAGTGTTGCAGCATCTTGGAATTGCTCATCAATTCCTCGATGGGCAGCTTCGAGTAGTGTGGCGTTTAACTGGTTTCATCCACTGGCACAGAAGAGGATGCAGCAGCTTCCTCTTCGACAGAGATGGGGTTGTCGTCAATCACTACTTCATGCACATCTAGTTTGGGGTCAAATGCTGGCAGTGGCTCTTCTTTTACGGACATGCGAAGTTTCGCTCGTGCTGTCCGTTTCTTTGAATAGTCGGATGGCTCTTGAACCCAGTGAAATATTGATGGCACAGCATTGTTCCGTAATGGGCGACGTGTGCGTGGGGTGCCTGAAAACATACCACATGTTTTTGTGTGAGATTTTATGAATACACATTTAGTATATATGTGAGCACATATAGTTATATTATATGATAGACATAACCTAAAAGATATCTGGCCAGATTTCTAGGATGAAATATGCAGAAATAATCATAACTGACTGTTCAGTGACCATATATACCATTAGCATTGCCATATTAATAATAGTTAATAACGGTGTTAATGCCTTATATGGTGTAACGTCATGACCTTTCAAGGTCTTGGACCTGATATGGCTTATAGATTTATAATAAATTTTACAATTTGCTACTACTATCATTATTTGACTACGTACGCATAATAAAATTAATATTTACCGAGCACTGTATCGTTGTCTGGGGGAAAGTGACTGTAGAATACGACCATATATGGCTTCGGAGTCCAGCGCGACCATCTCTTGTCAGCAGCTTGTCGAATGGCATAAACCCACTTATTCCTTAGCTCTCTGTCAGCTGGGAACTGGTCCTCCCCCCCCCCCCCCCGATGAGAACACTCGGCTACCGAACATCTTGTAGGCATAGTAACACTTACTCGATGGTATTCATGTGCGACGAAGCGAATAATTGACCGAACATTTACGCACAAGCATGCCTTGCCTAGTTTTCGCGTGTGATACTAGGTGAATGTACGGCAGTACCGCCCCCTGGTGGCCAGTGCGGCTGCAAGGTGGCTCATGTTTGCTAATTCGAATAGGAGGGATGAAACGCGTTCTTAGAATCATCAACCGCACGATGGTAAAATCTGCTGGCCTTAAAATGGAGACGATAGAACCGCGTAACATCGGGGTAACCCTCCACAATATAATAATGATTATAATATGCATACACGTTCAACCAAGGTAACTTCGTTCGTGCCAGCATTAAACATCACTGATCTGACTCGAGGCAGACTTATACCGACCTACTTGACCGGAACCATTCGGCCTACAGACCCTACCATTCAACAGAAACTGCGCTAGTGCTCGTGCAGAATGACATTGTTCATGCATTAGACAGGCGGCACGGGGTGACACTCGTACTACTCGACATGTCCACCGCATTCGACACCGTCGACCACGATATCTTGATCACTCGTTTATAGAAGGGCATCGGCGAGACTGGCTTTGCGATAGCGTGGATCCGCTCATCCGCTGTGTGTGTGTGTGTGTGTGCGTGTGTGTGTGTGTGTGTGTGTGTGTGTGTGGCTGTGTGTGTATGTGCGTGCGTGTGTGTGCGTGTGTGTGTGCGTGCGTGTGTGCGTGTGTGTGTGCGTGTGTGTGTGTGTGTGTGTGAGTGTGTGTGTGTGTGTGTGTGTGTGTGTGTGTGTGTGTGTGTGTGTGTGTGTGTGTGTGTGTGTGTGTGTGTGTGTGTGTGTGTGTGTGTGTGTGTGTGTGTGTGCATGCTTGCAGTGCGAATGTATTAACAAAACTGACAAATATCTCAAAAGGTGGGTTACACGATGAAGCAATGGCTTCATTGTCCACTTCCCACGTGCAGTTCGTTGCTTTGAATAGCAATCAGATAACTTAGAGCAGCTAAGTGTACCTGTAAAAACTGTAGTCACGAAAATATAGACGATGGTGTTCGGGGAGTTCAGGGATGATTTCAATGTTTTAAAGGAAAAAACAATTTCTCAAAAAGGTGGTTCCTCAATCCACCCCCCGTGACGGGCATGAAACACTTGCTGAATTGTAGTAAGATTAACATACCTATGCAAAAGTGATGACTGCATATATCCTTAATTGTTATTTTTGTGTCAAGTCTTTACGCTGAATCCATTTGTCACCCTACACGCTATTGGAAATTGTGAGTCATTGTGCGTGACGAGCGAAAACTTGAAGAATACCAATGCTTACAAAATGTCATTCTGTACACAGATAATGGCCGTTTCGAAACTGTGATTGGGATTGTAGGCGGACAGGTAGGGCTCGCGCTGATATTGTGCTGTGACATGTGAACCGACAGCCTCGAGGCGTCTACACGTTCTATTTTCTTGGGCAAGTAGGGCAGATTTGAGACGGGTATAAATATAATGCTATATATTTTTTTGCTAAGGGAGTGTTTATCTATCCTAATCTTATTCTCTCAGAAGCGTTCGTCTTCAAAACCACGAGAATGTCGAAACATCCACCATGTACCAGCGGTCAGTAACATCATACGTCGCTGTTTGAGGGGCGCGATGGCATGCCGGTTAGAAGGACGGACTCTCAATCGAGAGAACCCGGTTTCAAATCCCACTGCGGTTGCTTCGAACCTTTGGCAAGTTTGATCACCTCACGTTTCCACAGTTCACTCAGCTGTAAATAAGTACCTGGCAATAGAGACAATGGTGGAAATGTGAAAGAATAGTCTTCGCGCAATAGCAGCATAGTTGAATGCTTCCCAGGGAAGTTCAAGTGGCCTTTGAATGCTGCCCGCCCGCCCGCCCGCCCGCCCGCCCGCCCGCCCGCCCGCCCGCCCGCCCGCCCGCCCGCCCGCCCGCCCGCCCGCCCGCCCGCCCGCCCGCCCGCCCGCCCGCCCGCCCGCCCGCCCGCCCGCCCGCCCGCCCGCCCGCCCGCCCGCCCGCCCGCCCGCCCGCCCGCCCGCCCGCCCGCCCGCCCGCCCGCCCGCCCGCCCGCCCGCCCGCCCGCCCGCCCGCCCGCCCGCCCGCCCGCCCGCCCGCCCGCCCGCCCGCCCGCCCGCCCGCCCGCCCGCCCGCCCGCCCGCCCGCCCGCCCGCCCGCCCGCCCGCCCGCCCGCCCGCCCGCCCGCCCGCCCGCCCGCCCGCCCGCCCGCCCGCCCGCCCGCCCGCCCGCCCGCCCGCCCGCCCGCCCGCCCGCCCGCCCGCCCGCCCGCCCGCCCGCCCGCCCGCCCGCCCGCCCGCCCGCCCGCCCGCCCGCCCGCCCGCCCGCCCGCCCGCCCGCCCGCCCGCCCGCCCGCCCGCCCGCCCGATTTTCAGAAAACTTACAGACCAGACCAGAGAGCTTTCGATAAAGTGCCGCATCAAAGATTATTACTTAAACAAAAAGTCCACGGTATATGTAATGATGTAAGTAATCCACGGGGTAGAAAAGTGGCTAACACAAAGAAGACAGAGAGTAATAGTAGATGGTGAGATTTACAACGAAGAACAACTAAAATGATTACACAATTTTGATATCTTAGGCATGAAAGCCCCTTTTTAGAATGTGGTTTGATAATACTAGAGACAAGGAGACTAAGAGGAGACCAAATAGAAGTGTTTACAATAGTGAATGGTTATGAGGATATTGATAGGAATATGTTCTTCGAACTTAAAGACGACGGTAGAACTAGAGGACACAAAACAACATTAGTTAAGGAGCAGTGTAGGCTGGAAATGAGAAAATACTCTTTCTAACAGAGGGTGATAAATGAGTGGAACAAACTGTCAAATGATTGTCTTAATGCTAGTAGTGTGAATATGTTTAAAAATAGAATTCACAGATAACTAATAAGCGCGGGCTACACATAGATGATAAAATTGTTGGACTCTCGATAAGCCAATGGCTTCCTTGACCACATGTCATCTGGAACTTGTTGTTTCGGATGGCAATCTTGTTAAATCTTTTTAAATAATGATGAATGTTCAAACAATGGCTGGGTATCGCACTATGTTCATTTTTCATACAATATATCGACTAGTACCTTTTCTGTCAGTGGTCTTTACCATACTATGTCATAATCCATTCAAATGTGGTATATGGTTCATTACACAACACGCTTGTTTGGACGAACGTCCCATTTTCCCTATGATCTATGCTGAGACGTAGTGACGCCACCATGTGGAGTCTTATTAAATCGTACTTGCCGATTGTATCAAGACTTAACAAGATTGCACAGGATTTGCTATCCAAGCCAAATGCCCAGATGGCAAGTGGACAAGGAAGCCATTGGCGTAGTGAGAGTCCAATAGTGTTCATCTACTTATAACCCGCCCTCCTGAGATATGTGTCAACCTTGTTTTTAAACATATTCACGCTGCTAGCAGTTACACAATCTGTAGAAAATTTCTTCCATTCATGTATTGTCCTCTGTGAGAACGAGTGCTTCCTGATGTCCAATCTACATTGATCCTTTACTAATTTTACCTCATGTCCTCTAGTTCTGCTATCCATCTTGAGTGAGAAAAACATATTTCTATCAATATTTTCATACCCATTCAATATCTTAAAAACGTCACTCTGATCTCCTCTTAACCTCCTTGTCTCTACAGTTGTTAAACCACATTCTTTCAGGTGTTCTTCATAACTAAGGTCTCTCAGTTCTGGAATCATTTTAGATATAGTCTCCATGCTTGTATACAGTATTCTAAATGAGGTCTAACTATTGCTTTATAAAGAGGTATAATTAACTTTTTTCCTTGTATGCTATATTTCTTCTAATCAATCCAATAATTTGATTACCCTTTGAAGCTGCAATACCACACTGCTCTGAAACTTTTATATCAGTGCTTATTGTAACTCCTAAGTGCATTTCTTTTACACTAGTACCCAGAAAAGTATGTCCAATTTTATAGTTTACATCCAACTTCCCATGTCCTGTATGTAGGCATTTACATTTCCCAAAATTTAACAACATATGCAATTTCTCAGACCATTTCACTAATCTGTCTAGATCGTTTTGTAAATGTTGTTTAGCACCGTCAGTACTAACCTTTCTAAACAGTTTTGTGTCATCCGCAAATTTCAGTACGTTATGTGTTATGCTGTCGCCAAAGTCATTGATATATATTAAGAATAATATAGATCCTTGAGGTACCCCACTCAAAACCGATTTCCAATATGAAACTTCTCCATCTACTACAACTCGTTTTCTTCTGTCAGTCAGCCATTGTTTTATCCAGTTATGCTATCCCCGATACCATGGGATTTTAACTTAAGTAGTATTTTTTGAAGTGGCACTTTGTCAAAAGCTTTCTGAAAGTCTAAGTAGATAATATATACTGGCGATCCCACGTCTATCCACTTAGTGATTTCTTCCAAAAAACATATTTTTAAGCATGACTTCGTTTTAAGGAATCCATGTTGAGATGAATTTTATAATTTATACTTAACGAGGAAGTCCACCATATGGTCTTTAATTAACCTTTCTAATAATTTACAAATCACTGACGTTAAACGTACTGGTCTGTAATTATCTGACTTATTTATCGAACCCTTTTTAAATAATGGTATGATGTTTGGTTCTTTCCATTCAAACGGAAAAACTCCCTCTTTTAATGACAAGTTGAATACTCTTGCAAGTGGTATACTGATTTGTTCTACTGTTTCCATTGAGGAGGAATCCCATCCACTCTCGGTGATTTATTGTCCTTCATTGCCTTTATTTTCTTAGCTACCATTTCTGGAGTTACAACTAACGGTCCTAAATAGTCAGATTTAGCCTCCTGAAATTTAGCATCAGCAACTGGTAATGAACTTTGGTAAACACTGAACTGAAGTAACCATTTAGGTGTTCCGCCATTAAAAACCCCTGTGATATTATATTTCCAGCATTGTCTTCTAGAGGTCCAACCTTATTTTGTACGTTTTTCTTACTCCTGACATATGCATAAAAACTCTTGCTCTCATTTTTTATGTTACATGCTAGTTTTTGCTCATAGCTTCTTTTATATTGTCTTATTTCAGTTGTAGCTGCATTTAGTGTCTCTTTGTAATTTGCAGTCTTCTACATTTCTGGTAGGCCTATAAATCCTCCATATAGTTTGTTTTAACACTATTTTTCTAATAGTCTCTTTTGACAAATGTTTATTTCTACACCGTTTTCCTTGTTTTTGGAAAGGAATAAATTTATCGATGATACTCTCAATTTCATATTTTAGAATATTCCAACATTTAATTGCGGTCTTATTCATCGGCATGTTATTCCAATATAATTTTGCTAAGTATGTTCTCATATCTTTGCAGTTACCTTTGTGGAAGTTTCTCTTGTACGTTTTCCTATTTTTACTTCCTGATTTTACATTGATGTCAAAATGTATTTGATTATGGTGACTGTTACCCAATGGTATTTTTACATTGTCCACTAATTCTTTTTGTGATGACAAAACTATATCGAATACATTTTCTCCCCTGGTTGGTTCTAGCACGTGCTGAGTAAAAATATTATCCTGGATTAAAAATAGAAATTGTTGGTCCTCACTCCCTGTTCTCTCTAGAAAATTCCATTGTATGTGTCGATGGTTAAATATATTACATTATGATACATTCCCCTTAACTAACTTCCTTTATAGCGTTTTTATTTTTGTGTTGTCCTCTTCGTTTATGTTTGGACTTCGGTAAATTAATTAAATAATTAATTTTTTATTTCCTGAAACAATTTTGCACCAAACAGCTACATCGCAATCTGCTTCCCTTTCTAGTTTTATTTCATAAGCCTGAATATATTCTTTAACATATAAATAACTCCCCCTCCCCTTCTTCCTATTCGCTCTTTGCTAAACGTTACGTGTCCTCTCTGTCCTAATTCAGCATTTGTTATGTTTATGTTGGCCCATGATTCAGTTATACCAACTATGTGAGGGTCAATATCTTCTACCATAATGTTTAATTCGTTTTTCTTATTTACTATGCTCCTTGCATTTAAACATATGCATCTATAACCTTTTTCAGAGATGTTTTTCGGACGATTTGTTAGTGGTTTGTCTGTACTAGTGGCCTCTTGTTCTGCTTGAGACACCTCTAGGTAACCCCCTGCACTTCTAGTTTAAACAATGTTTACTACCACAAATATTTTTCATTTTACTCATGCCACTATCTACTGCTGCTGAATACTGATGCCCCCTTTCCACTTAGATGAAACCCTCCCTTCATGTACATATCAGCCCTCCCAACAAAACTTCCCCATAAATCCACAAATCCAACTTCCTCGAAATTTATCAGAAACGCCACCTATAAGAAAGGCAAAATTTACTTGGGAATCGAAAGGTGTTTTAGAGTTTATTTATTGTTTTGTTTAAATCCTAATATCGGATTCACTATGAATCCCAACCGCCGATTGAAACAGAACAACACCGGCACGCCGGCGGCCCAAAACGGACGAGTGGAAGAGGATCCTGGCAATACGACTGAAGCTGAGCAATAATTGTGCTTACAATCAAAATAATATAACATAGCAAAACAAATTGTTTTAATAATGTGTTTATATTTATGACAGTAAATCGTCATTAGCCTTAAGGCTAAGCTAACGGGTATGTTTTGTTTACCTGCTAACAGTTTGAATAAGATGCAAGCAAACCTGATTTTTTGCAAGTTGACAATTGCGATATCAATTACAAAGGCTTTCCCTGGATGCTAACTGGAAGGAGATGCGAGCTTCTTGGCTGAACAGTACACCATTTCATCTTCCCGTTGAAACCAATGTGAGTCCGACAATTCCACCCTGTGCGAAAAATTACGATTCGGTTTTAATAAACCTGTACATTTTAATTTTTTTGTATAATTTTTGTCTGTCGAAGGTCTTTTTCGTCAAAGCCTACAATTTTTTTTTTTGGAAAACCAACATGGAAGATGCCGCCCGTCATTTGTCGCCCGAGTGTATTGTTTTCTTCGTCCAGTGACGTCCATTTGCTTGTCAGCCTATTACGATTCCTACTTTTATAGTAATACTTTCCATTCGTTCCCCAAAAGCCGACATTGTAGTGTAATATATCGATGTAAATCTAAAGTATGTGTCTTTCTACCGCAGATCTATTCATAAACGAATTCAAACTAATGTGCGACAAACAGTGGCGCCACAGAGCGGACACTAAATAATGGCGAAAACTTATTTCTCGCACGTTTCCGCGTGAATAATTCGTCACAAGGCTTGGTAGTATTCCTGAAGTTACTATGCGAGCTAACACAGTTAGATTGACCTAGAGGATTTTTAGGTCGATATTCGGCATACGATCGGCCTTAGTAAAGAAACATCGGCGGACTGATCCGAGTTACAAAGTAACGACGCAAACTGCCGAAATTAAACAAGCAAACGGGTACCTTTTTAGGTATTTCCTTCGAAGAAACATATCGTTTGGGCACGAATATCTAATTGGCAATATGAGGTATTTTCCATGAAGTTAATTCCCTTGATTTGTTCTGACGACACCGTGGAACTCAACCGTAAGGAACGACGTGATGATTAACGTTTTCAAAAACAAGTTAAAAATAATATGTTCCTCACATTCTGTCAATACTTCACATTTTGGTAGAGGAATATGTTGGCAGCTAGACCCAAACAGCAGCAGGGAGGCATAGCTAATTTGTTTTCGTTACAAGGTTTGAAATCATTCTCACATGCAAACACCGCACCCAGTACCTGGCGTTATCTCTTTATTATGTTCACAATATAATTAAATCAAAATCGTTTGCTCTGTATATACCGGCAGCGCTTAGTGCAACACGGGGTAATCCAGGTTAAATGATTTCATAGGACTGCGATGCGCGAATCGGTCGAGTTAGTTAACATGTCAGCCCTTAGTTAGCTGGGCAGATGACACGAACATCCCAATTTTAGAATAAATTCTGAGTAAACTACTGGGGTAGTAATCGTGATTTTAGTTGCTACACATGGTTAATTGTTTTGTTATCCCCTTTAGGGCATAGCCCCAAAACCATTACTTTTATTTCGCTTTAAGCACATTTATTTTAAGCAGTGTAACATACATCAATACTGATACACACATACACACACACACACATATATATATATATATATATATATATCAATCGATGTTCATATTAATTAACTTCCATAGCTCCTAAATCTAAACATCTTAAAAAAGTCTTTAAAAATCTAAATCTTAAGAAGTGGCTTCTGCGATGCAACGTGTGTTGTGAATACCACATGCGGTTAGCAAACATAGCAGTGCCATTTGACGTTCTCCGATAGTCACTGCGACAAAACGAGCTGCGGACGCTGCACGGTAGCGTACCCATGCGTCGGTCGGACGAGTACCTCACTTGGGGTGGTGCCGCATGTACAACAAAACAGCACTGGCCCCAACACTGTTCCTTGTTGGACTCCAGACAGGACGTCGAATGACCGCGAAGACTACCCATTGACGACAATTTGTTGACTGTGCGAACAGACAAATGCACTGATCCAGGCATTTGTCTTTCCTTTCATTCCGTAGTACCGGATTTTGTGTGAGACGATTTTTCGAAGGCCTTACATAAGTCCACAAATTACATATGTTTGATTCTGAGACGATGCCTTCCTCGTAGGCTGCTGGAAGATGAAGGATAACACACCAGATATCTCATTGACGGTCTTCTCCAGAATCCTTGCAGGAGTTCATCAGGGCCTGCAGCTTTAGCTTTGGTTGATATTCTTCAATAGTATCACAATCCCTAGTAAGGTGAAATGGGTATTGTCCATCTCGCAGTAGGGAGAAGTTCCTTTGCCAGTCATGTATCTACTATTGTAACATGTGAATTATGTCGCAAACTGGTTGATAAGATACTCTGCTTTGGCTCGGTAAGTAATGTGCAGATAATCTGTATCAGAGTATATACCTGTTTTCATTTCTGGTGAGTTTAATTTCTCGTGTGGTGGAGGCACCTAGTGTAGCTGCCTTTGCACAACCTACTCATGTGGTGGAGGCGACTACTGTAAATGTCTTTGCACAACCTACTCATGTGGTGAAGGTACACAGTGTAGACGTCTTTGCATTGCCCACTCAAGTGGTGGAGTCACCCAGTATAGACTTCTTTGCACTGCCTGCTCATGTGGTGGAGCCACCCTGTGTAGACGCCTTTGCACAGCCTATTCAGGTGGTGGAGGCACCCAGTGTAGACATCTTTGCACTTCCTACTCATGTGGTGGAGGCACCCAGTGTAGACGTTTTTGCACTGCCTCATCATGTGGTGGAGGCTCCCAGTGTAGATGTTTTAAAGTGACACAATAAAGCTATTACATATTACAATGACAACTGTGTTTCGTTATTGCAGCTGGACTTTGTCCTATGATTGTCACGACACAAACCCATATCATGAATACCCCTGTAGACAAATCGGTGACATCTGCAAAATATGGAAACCCGACTATGTTAATGAAGGAACCAAGTAAGTGAGAGCTTAATGATTAGCAGCCGTTGCAGTTGCCTTTTCAACGTAATTTCACGTACACAATTTACAAAGGTTATTTTTGGCATGGCATTTTAGTTAAATATAACTGTCACAGTTCAAAATCCCGAAACGACTTTGTCAATTGTTAAAAAGGAATACTTTTTCAACAAAAGGGACATTTCCTGGTTGCAAAGTTCCAAAGTGGCTATCTTTAATGAAAAAAAGGCGCAGCGTTTGATATAAAAGCGCAATATATTTTGGGCAAAGTCCTGCAAGGGAATTTTTAGGGGGCACATGTTCACACACGAAAACAATTTATCGGATGAAGACCAATATAGGGTATTTCCAATGGTCAACAGAGTTCAATAACACAACAATAAGATGATTATTGACAAAAATAGAACAGCGCAAATGGTGTCGTATCGGGCAAATGCGTGTCTAGTGCTTTCAATACTTTGCAAAGAAGACAACGAAAACAATTGCTGTATCATTCCGTGTAAAAGTGTGTATATCTCAAACAATAACATCAATAATGTACGTAGGTATTACACATACATAGCCAGGAAACAATAATGTATCATATGTGTACAACAATTATTTATGTACACGTATAAAATGTGTGTATTTGTATCTGCACGCGTTACTGAAATATGGTCTTGGACACAAATCAGTTAAATTGACACTTTTTTGCACAAATACCGTCATAACTTACATGGCAATGTTCCACCTGTCCTCTTCCGAGACGTGGCTTGGGCTTTAAAGTTTATGACCTTACAACAGGGCCGCTACACATGGAGAAATCAATGTTTTCTGAATAAAAAAGTGTCTGAGTGATCTCATGACTGCTGCTTAGTTTATTAGTGTATTAGCGATATACCAAGGACATATCTTAGCGGACCTACCTGATTTTAGGTTATCAGTGTTTTAGC
Organism: Lamellibrachia satsuma; assembly: GCA_033239005.1. Lineage (NCBI taxonomy): Eukaryota > Metazoa > Annelida > Polychaeta > Sabellida > Siboglinidae > Lamellibrachia > Lamellibrachia satsuma. Next base: position 3,622,059 of record BSQZ01000038.1, on the reverse strand, counting down.
GATATACCGGGGACATATCTTAGCGGACCTAACTGATCTTAGGTTATCAGTGTATTAGCGATATACCAAGGACATATCTTAGCGGACCTACCTGATTTTAGGTTATCAGTGTTTTAGCGATCTAGCGGGGACATATCTTAGTGGACCTACCTGATCTTAGGTCATCAGTGCATTAGCGATCTACCGGGGACATATCTTGGTGGACCTACCTGATCTTAAGTCATAAGTGCACTAGCGATCTACCGGGGACATATCTTAGTGGAACTACCTGACCTTAAGTCATCAGTGCATTAGCGATCTACCGGGGACATATATTAGTGGACATATCTGATCTTAGGTCATCAGTGCATTAGCGATCTACTGGGGACATATCTTAGTGGATCTACCTGATCTTAGGTCATCAGTGCATTAGCGATCTACCGGGGACATATCTTAGTGGAACTACCTGATCTTAGGTCATAAGTGCACTAGCGATCTACCGGGGACATATCTTAGTGGATCTACCTGATCTTAGGTCATCAGTGCACTAGCGATCTACCGGGGACATATCTTAGTGGACCTACCTGATCTTAGGTCAACAGTGCATTAGCGATCTACCGGGGACATATCTTAGTGGACCTACCTGATCTTAGGTCAACAGTGCATTAGCGATCTACCGGGGACATATCTTAGTTGACCTACCTGATCTTAGGTCATTAGTGCATTAGCGATCTACCGGGGACATATCTTAGTGGGCCTACCTGATCTTAGGTCATCAGTGCATTAGCAATCTACCGGGGACATATCTTAGTGGACCTACCTAATCTGCTAGTTACTTGTGCTCGCCATTTATTACGGTATCGATTGATCAGTACATTATCGGTTGATCATTGCATTATCGATTGATTATAACTATAACGGTTGATTATTACATTATCGATTGATTATTACATTATCGGCTGATGATTACGTTTTCTACAATGTCGACTGATTATCACACACACACCCACACGCACACACACACACGCACACACACACGCACACACACATACACACACACACGCACGCACACACACACACACACTGATGTTATGGGCGTTACCATTGACAACATCAATGGGTAAATATACTAGGGTGTTTACAAAGGTTACTTCGTTCGTGCAATATTGGACGGGTCTTCTAAGAAAATTATATTCACAACTGGCAAGCTACCGCCATTTGTCTTTGATTAACCTTAAAACTGGCCATATGCGGGTGTTTTCACTACCGGAAATAATAAATGTGTGCGTGCATTAGTGGGTGCGTGCGTGCTTGCAACTTTATGTTGTATTGTGGCTTAATAAAAGTCAACATTATGCAGGTTTGAATCAAAACAGTCTTTTATCGAATCTCGCATGTTATAGTGTCAATATAGTAGTGCTTGTGGTTTCTTGTTGGAATATTACAATCCTCCATACCTTTCATACAGTAATAGTTAGTATGTTAAATATAATCAAAATGCTATTATATTATATGTAATTATAATAATTATGAATCTTAAAGCTTTACTAATTTGCATTGACCACAGTGTCCAATTATGTAATTTAATAGTCCTTTTCAATAGAATACAAAGTCCAATGATAATAGACTGTAACTTAAAGTTTCACATACACACACATAGTGTAGTCCTTGTAGCGAACAGGAGGGTTTCGAATTCTTCTGGACTGTCTTTCTCCTCTACAAACGGGCCACGTTGGTTGTAATTATACAACGGCTACGAAAGTGAGGTGCTTCTGGTTACAGTGTGGCTTCCACTCTGGGCGGTGATCATGCTACCTTTCCGTTGTATGACTTTGTTTGATCGTGGGTTGAATGGTTGTGTGAGTTTGTGTTGTTTTTGCTGTTGCACGAGCAGCTCTGATCCCTCAAAGTTTGGTGTGACGTATCTTGTCAGCAGAACATGTCATGTTGTGCATGTTTCACACGACGTCGTATTCTGGCACACGACTTCTCCCGATTCCACGTTGTTGCCCTATCTCTTGTTTACACCGTAATCCTTTTCTCTGTCTGTCTCTTCCTTTCCTTTGTCAATCATATCCGATATCTCTCCCACCTTGCTTTCTGTCTTCCACATCTTGTGTCTTCTGTCGACCACTGTCCCCACCGGTAATTGTGTTCCCGACGGTCTCCACTGTCCACTTTGCCGTGTACATGCACGTGGATGCTAGTCGCATGCCATCTAGGGCATCTATTTTCATAACTTCTGGCTTCGCTACATGTTGTTTCTCTGGCAATGTAGATTCCCTCATTGGCACGAAGGCATGCAACTTGATCAGACCTTTGATGAGCGCCAGGTTCCAGTCACACATTCTCTCCTGGTTGGCTTCAATTATTAAGTAGTTAACTTTTTATTTCATCTGCGCCTACACGCCTGTCCCCCCGTATCCTTTGTTCTATAATGAATACTCTTTGATATATGTGTGACTGTGCGTGCGTGCGTGCGTGCGTGCGTGCGTGCGTGCGTGCGTGCGATATTCCCTATCAGTCGCACATTATTCCATACTGAGCATGGTCAGACGAACCAGCCTGTTCTGGTTCACTGTGGATTGATGCTCATCCGTGATCAGTTTCAACTCGGAAAAAGACCTATCCGCTATCGTTTTTAAGCATCAAAGTCAGGTAGGCACGAAGCAAAGCCTCCACATTGGGGAAAGCATCCTTGAGATATTTCTCTTGATCAACATCTCCCACATCATCACCTCTACTGAGACTTCACTGAATCATACTCAAGGGAAGTGAAGAGAGATCCTGAGTTGCTAATAAAATGGATTATGAGTGTTTCTGGGGGCCTTCTTGGTGGGGGGCTGGTATGTGTGTACCTTTTGTATTATGTTTAATCCGGCCCTGGGAGACCCCCTCTTCTTGTTCAAAGTTACTTGGCGCCTCTGTCATGTTTTGTTTCTTTTTATTTTTTATCAGAATATCACAAACTATTCTACACTTTTTTAAGACAAACAGACAGACAGATAGACAAGCATGTGTTCTTTATTTTACCCATTATATTGGTTAATGATTAATATTAATTACAATGTAATTTAACAATACATGCACAGTACATGCAATATGACTATTATGCATACGTAAACTTGTGCAAGTTGTGTTGAACGCAACAGTTGCTAATGTCACGAAATGTACTGTATTTGAATGCAAATGCAAATGTTTCACTTGATTCAATTGCAAATGCAAAAGCGAATGCAAATGCGAATGCAAATGCCACATTTCAGGAACGCATTCAAATGCAGATTTTTTTGGGGTCGCATGCAAATGCAAATGCAAATGTTTTGGTTACACGTTTACAAATGCATTTGAAATAATTTCAAATGTTTGGCTTTCTATTAACAATTTGTTTTAATTGGAGAAAAAGACAAGGTAATGTATACAAACACATTATTAATTTATTTAATAAATACAGTAGTACATTATTTTAACCACTAAATACCACTACATATCAGTCCCACTACACGAACATGTATGTAGAGTCATACACTGAGTCACGCAAGATTCAGGCCTACAGAGATGATGGAAATGTGAGGGAAAATTTACTGGGAACAATAGCAGGGAATGAAAAGTTAATCGTTCAGGTAGGTCAGACTAGAAGGAAGGGGAACCCAAGCCGATTGACTGTCCACTAGTGGGTTTACTGGAAAGATAACCTGGTGGATAATTACAGCTACCACTAATAACTCTCTCTGGATGTAAATAATCAGGACTGGCATTGGTAATGTTTACTCCCTCAATGAGCTGCCACCCCAACCCACACCAACAGTGCAAACACAACACAAGGGAGTCATTTATCTGCATTGTTTGATTTATTTCAATGAACAAGTAATATATGAAGCCATCAACCTATAGACCAGTTGGTATTTTCATATTGTATGAATAACAGCTCAGACATTGACAAGTTGTCCTGTAGAGCACTCTTTTAAAGAGTACATTGTGAAAGTGTATTCACAAGTCAGACAATGATTTCGTAATCTGCTGAGGGTATTACTCACTACATTGCACTCTTTCTTAAGGCATTTTGTGATTTTATGAAAGTGAATATAACAATAATAATTATTCAAAGGATTAAGCATGCCTTTGATTATACATTTGATTGTGCATTTGACAAATAAAAATGTTTGTGGGTCGCATTAAAATGCAAATGCAAATGTTTATGGTATGCAATCAAATGCAAGTGCATTCAATTGTCATGGAAGCATTTGAATGCGCATTGAAATGCTCAACATTCAAATGCGCATTCAAATGCATATGCACCATATGTAATTTTCTGTCAACGCATGGCGCTTGTCGGTTCACAGCAACGTTGCGACAACGTAATTACAACGTAATGTTGTCAGCAGGGATCGCGGTTGTCGTATTGGTGAATGACTGGAGAAATGTGGAAGACTGGACCGGTATAAGCAGATGGCCAGCTATGCCGCCGCCCAGGATAAGGCTCATTAGAAGTAAGATGGAGCCGCGCCTAGTGAACAGAAAGCAACCTCAGAAACGAACGACGTCGCAATTATAAATAAATAAAGTAAATATAAAATCCAATAATCCTAAACAATTTGGATGCGCTGGACCCCGCCCACCCAACCCCAATAAACAAAATAATTGGAAACTTGGAGGCACTGTGTACGAATTGCCAATGCAGTGAATGGATAGCCGGTAATTGCAAAATATCAACCGGAAAAAACCTTCAAAAATATACCTTTCCGGCTTTTTTGACCCATCCATATCGAAGTTTACATTGGATTATAGTAATGTTTTATATTTAGATGTCCGTACATTGATATTAGTAAGCTACAATTTCTGGTGAGCGATGTAAACAGGTAACAGTGCATGCCAGTCAATACAACCATGGACACAGTTACACGTCACAATCTATCCGATTGAGGGGTTGTAGCTCTACCTGATTATGAGCTGCGTCGTGGAAAGTGTCGTCTTCTCAACAGTGATGTCGTCATCGTCGTTGAGGTCCGGCATCGTCTCAACAGTGAGGTCGTCATCCTCGTTGAGGTCCGGTGTCCTCTTTACTGCCGCCGACTGGGTTGTGTTGGTAGTGGATGCTGTCGAAAGAAGAGAACCATTTTATGAGTTATTCTGGGGTCAAATACAATTAGTTAGATAATGCAAGTCACGTAAACGTCAAATGTTGCGCAACCTGTTTTCTTTGAAAACAAAGCGTAAGTGCTCCGTTTGCTACCCCAACCCCATATGACCCGTTCCGTAACGCCTACTTCGACATATCCCACCTGTCAGCGTGACAAACAGTATGGCTGACCCATTTACTGACAATATTATAATGCATTCAGATAAAGTCACGTAATAAAGTCACGTAAACGAAAAATGTTGCGCAAATTGATTTCATTGAAACATAAGACATTTGAAAAGGAACTTTGGCACCCGTTCGACCAACTAAATATATGTATACGTAATTCAAAAACGTTAAAAGAAGTACAAGAAGTCAATCGGAAAAGGAATATTTCTTACTTGAGTTTTCGCTATGATCTGTGACAGGATCGTCTTCCTTCGGCGCCGCTTCCTCGTTTGTTCCGACTCTATCCAGCGTCTATTTAAACAATACACAAAGCATACACTAACTCTCGGAACGTTCAGATACGCTCCAGTTATTGAGCGAAAGATCGTCGTTCAAGGCCAGTTCTACAAATAAACGTCGAGATTTGGTGAACGAAATTATACAGGCTGCAACAAGAGAGCAAGAAGATTCGAACCCGGCTTGAGAGACGACGTTCTAATCACTTTGCTATCGCACTCCGCCACACTTACGGATCTGGAATAACATTAAGATAAGGGTATCCTAAATAATAAAAAAATATATGTCATCCTTGTGGCCAATTTATTTATTAAATGTTTAACTGGACAATTGTGCTCGAATCAAGTCACCTTTTCGTCCACAGTAGTCTCGAGCCCCGACTCAACACTGGGGCCGTCTTGCTCATTGAGAACCATCGAACTCTCTGCTGCTGCCGACTGTCTTGTGTTCGTAACGGACGCTGTTAAAAGATAATACCATTTTGGAAATTATTCTGGGATGCTTTAATGGCGATATAATGCAGTCGGCTAGGTAACGCAAATCACGTACACGAGACAATTTCCGCAAATTGTCTTTCTTTTAAACCATAACGTGCAAGAGCTCAGTGTGCTTCGATATTAGAAGTTCATAATATGTTGTTATAATTATGTCAGATAAATATATTTGTGGTATTACATAATATAGCAAATGTATGCGATGGTTGCCTTCTGAAAAAATGTTGTTCTTACTTGTATTTTCGTAGTGATCTTTGACATGATCGTCTATGTTAGGAACCACTTCCACCTTCCCTGCGGCTCGCTTCATCGCCTATTCAAAGATTACGCACAATATCTCTCATTTATTGCCTTAACAGGTCCTCGAGGAATTAATCGCATTACAATGCCACCTCTCCGCATATCACATAGCAATACTATCACTCCGCATATCACATTGCAATACTATTACTCTTGATACCCCTTTTACAGCTGATCACAGCAAAGCTGGAAGATAATATAGTGAGTTTTGAGATCGAGATCACAAGCTGTATGAGGCATTACACATACTATTCTCTCACTCCGCATGTTGCGTTGCAATTCTCTCACTCCGCATATGACATAACAATTATCTCACTTTGCTTATCACAATTACAATACTATCACCCCCATATCACATTATAATACTCTCACTCAGCATATTACATTACAATAATCTTACATTGCATATCACATTACGACACACTCACTCCGCATATCAAATTGTTTACTATAAATAATTAATTATGTTAACAGCCCAATAATGCATTGAAGCATGTATCATTTAGTTGAACCTTAGATACCTGGTGATCTGTCATTATAGTGTTGCCTAATACATATAAGTGAACATGAAGTTCGTGTGCACATGCCTGTTGGTGGATTATATATTAAGCTGCACAATTGACTATTGAAATATAAATACAATTTTAAATACTGTCGAAAGTGATTTAGTCTTTGTTTAGGAAGCGGGGTTAACGTTTGTTTGTTGCAACAATATATATATATATATATATATATATATATATATATATATATATATATATATATATATATATATATATATATATATATATATATATATATATATATATATATATATATATATATATATATATATATATATATGTATATATATATATATATATATATATATATATATATATATATATATATATATATATATATATATGGTATTGATAATTTCCACAGTTATTATGGCCAGTTCAGTTAGTTTAGTTCAATATATATATATATATATATATATATATATATATATATATATATATATATATATATATATATATATATATATATATATATATATATATATATATATATATATATATATATATATATATATATATATATATATATATATATATATATATATATATATACGGTCAGTTGCACGCAGGACTGCCACAACCTACCTTTTGAACTTCGAGTGACCAGTCAATTCGTTTAACAACGCACATAATCACAATGGCTTGCAGTATTAAACTTCCTACCATCGCCCACCAGAACGCTATCAACATACAAATGAGAAGCGGATGATGGTATACCTAAATCTCTTCAATACATACATGAATGGAGGAATGAACTATGACTCGTGCCTTTACTAGGCATGCTATCCCTGATCATTCATCATCAATAATGCATTTTACATTTTGGTTTGTCCATTTGTATATTGCAATACTAGTTACGTGAAAAACAGTTAACAACATTTGTTACGATTTCCGAATGTTGCGTAAATACAGATCACACCTGTGTAATTGACACACATCAATGGCGATTTTCGATGAGTTCATTATACTTCAAACTTGTGTCATGGGCGATAATATAAGCAGGTTGTTTATACTTTCCAGATAATTGGTGTGTTTTGTGCGTGTGTGTGTGTGCGTGTGTGTGTGTGTGTGTGTGTGTGTGTGTGTGTGTGTGTGTGTGTGTTTGTGTGTGTGTGAGTTCGTGTGTGCGTGTGTCCATGTTGAACAACGATTCATGTGTGTGTGTTGTGTGTGGGGTGGGTGTGCGAGTACGTGCGTGTGTGCGTGCATGCGTGCGTGTTTGTGTGCCAATTTGTGTTAATTAATCCTGTATTTGGTTTGGCTGTGTGTGTCTGGGACCATATTGGGTAATATTATCATTTATGTCCATACCATCCATCGGTCGTGCCCATATTTCTAACGTATATGGTAATACATATGCCCATAGTAATATATATGCCCATAGTAATATATATGCCCATAGTAATATATATGCCCATAGTAATATATATGCACATAGTAATATATATGCCCATAGTAATATATATGCCCATAGTAATATATATGCCCATAGTAATATATATGCCCATAGTAATATATATGCCCATAGTAATATATATGCACATAGTAATATATATGCCCATAGTAATATATATGCCCATAGTAATATATATGCCCATAGTAATATATATTCCCATAGTAATATATATGCCCATAGTAATATATATGCCCATAGTAATATATATGCCCATAGTAATATATATGCCCATAGTAATATATATGCCCATAGTAATATATAACCACGAGAACTTTTACGATAACTTCTCACAAACAGCAAACATCTAGTTATGCCTCTACAAAATATGAAAACATGACTACCGAATCTTCCACTACATTAAAATAATACAATCATGCGAACAATATGTATTCATCCACGATACTTCATATCAACGGTAAAACTTTTGATATAATCACAACTTAATAGCTACTTGCTGTTATTTACAAAAGCTGTTATGCTGGATAATAACATAAACACGATTAAACTGGTTTCAGTGGTAGCCACCATGGCTTTGTACACTTGGTATACTAAATATACCTGGTTGTATGTTCTACTTTCTGTCGCTCTGGAGACCTTAATATCTTCTCGAAGATGCCCAGGGTAGAAGCTGAGACAACTTCTTCAGGAAGTTCGTTCCAACAATCGATGACACGATTTGTGAAGAAGTATTTACGAATGTCTGTACGGGTCTTCCATAGATTTATGCTGTGATTATCAGATTATAAACACATTGGAAACAACAATGCCTGGGTTATTAATTATTAAGCCATTAATATATTTCTATACCTCACATAGGTCCGCACTAAGTCGCCTATATTCCAAACGAACTGATCGGCTATATTTCAAACGACGTGTGTTCTACTGAGTGTCAGTGCTCTCTTCTTAACTTCCTCTAATTCTTTATATCCATTTTTAGAAAGAGTTTCAATCTGGTGATGCAAACTGCAGCACTGATCGGATTAAGTTGTTGGTGACATCACTAACTGACGAGAGTGAGTGTGACTCTACTGCACCTTCAGTGCGCAGTCTCGTGAGAAACATCAACGGAATTCCTATCGGCATCGCGATGAAGGTGTGGCACACGACCATCAGAACCACGCCGTAGAGCTGCCGACCAGTGCCACAGAGAATCGCCTTGCCTGCCATCTGAAACGGGCGTGCGTGAAAGCACGAGAAACACGAGAAACAATTAACGAATGATGTAATCGAATTTGTTCAAGTTCATACGCATACAGGATGCTAAATTACTGAACATATGCACAAACGCTTGCCTTTATCAATTATCTACGAAACTAACTGTTTTTATCACAAAATCAGGAGAAAAAATAGCTGTATTGACAATCTAGAATCTACTTATCAACCTTAAAAAAATAAAAACAAAAACTTGAACAACAGAACAATAATTGAGTATGCGCTTTAATTATGTTGCACGGCCAGGTATGCTTTCTAAACACTGTAGGTAATTATGAGATGTGATATAATTTGGTTTTATTTTCCCAAGAGGTGCTCTCTGTGACCAAGCGGGGGTTTGAATGCATGTTTTTCTGCACCATTACTTAATGCGAATATTGTTTTACACTCACGACTATTCCGTCGAAGAACATGTAGAAGGATATGATTGAAAATAGTTTGGATGCCAAGTCGACCACTTCCCTGAAAGACAAGACATCACAGTTCAAACATTTTGGTAAGTCACATTGTTCAATTTGGATATTTAAACAAAAGCGCATTGCAAATGGTTGACTAAACTGCAAATTTTCATGTTGTAAGTGTCGTTTCTACCGACAATTAATCTACATCGGAAGTACACAGTTCAATAAACGGAGAGTGGATTAAAAATGCGTTTGTTGCCTTTTCAGCAACATTGAGGAAAGCTTCTGCAATTCAGATCATGTCTTTGTCCATCCAAAATCTGACACAAAACGCGTGTCCCACGTTCACATTTATAATAGTAAACAATGGGTCTTTTAACCTTCACCTTCACCTTCCGTGGACGGATGGACACCCACTGTCATCCCCTGACCGGGATGGTCGTACGGGTGCCACCGTCATCCCCTGACCGGGATGGTCGTACGGGTGCCACCGTCATCCCCTGACCGGGATGGTCGTACGGGTGCCATCGCCACTGTGTTCGCCAGCTTACGCTGTCTTCTGCTTTGCGCAGTAGGGTTAATAAAGTTTGCTTGGTCCATATATATATATATATATATATATATATATATATATATATATATATATATATATATATATATATATATATATATATATATATATATATGTTCTCCAGCTAGTTTGTTCTCTGACGGCCCCGTCTTCTCTTGCCCTCCAGGGTGCCTTGAAGGATGGTAATTTAATATATACTAAACGAAACAACCCGGGCTGCCTCTAGTGGATAATCAAAAACTACATTGTTCTGCGCCCATTTTGTATTTTAAAATAAGAGGGTTAGATTTATTGACAAAATGTGTATCCGCGACAACATCTGGTGTTTCAATACTACACACACACACACACACACACACACACACACACACACACACACACACACACACACACACACACACACACACACACACACACACACACACACACACACACACACGCACACACACACACACACACACACATACACATACACACACGCACACACATATACACATATACACACACATATATATATATATATATATATATATATATATATATATATATATATATATATATATATATATATATATATATATATATATATATATATATATCGTCCGCTTATACTGGAGCTAATACTCACCTGACATCTGTAATTATATACGGTAGCTGGTCTCTAAACACCAAATACATCGTCAGCGGGATGACAGATACCATTACTGTAACAACAAATAACGATTACAGCTTAAAAAAGAACTTGTGTCAACGCTATGCTTAAACTTAATATTTTAATACTTGGAATGTATTATTAACTATGGTAATAAGAATATGTAAATTGCGACAATTAAACAACCAAAACCTAATAATTGTGCAAGCATATATTTATCTCAAACCGTATATTATGTACATGTCCATCTTATTTACAACTTCATTAATGTTCCATAGGAATGTTGTGGCAGATTTGCTTATACATGCCCTACTTATAGATGCCCTACTTATTTACGACTTCCCTAATGTTCCATGATACTATTGTGGTAGATTAGATTATAGATTCCCAACATATATGCGTTTTCACTAATGTTTCATAATGCTATCGTGACAGATTTAATTATATATTCCCTACGCATTTACAACTTCATGGTCCATAAAAAATAATGGTAGAGTTTCATAGAAGGTTTACTGCTTCTGTTACTAACCCAAAACAACGATAACTAGTCTTGCCATAGTCAAAGCTCCCAACTTGTCCTGTGCGCCCAACTTCTGTCCAATCAGAATAGATGCTGCTATCTGAATTCCAAGAACCACCTGCAAAATAGCAAAAAAATATCGTTGAGACGCTCAACGATTAAAATGGGATGGAAACATAGACCACTCTAAAGGCGATGATTACATCTCCCTGGTCGATGTTTACCTTATCGATTGTAACATATGCGGCGTTTCTCAGAAATACTAACCAGCGCTTTGCCGTGCAGTAGTCCTAACATGTTAACCTATATGTGTATAAAATACCTTCATCTGGGTAAAGGAAGAAGACGACGACGAAGAAGAAGGGCTGTTACTTTAGATCTAGAGAAGGCCATTGGAAAATATCTGAGAATCTGATACGTAGCAGCATATGAGTGTAACTAGCAGGAAGCCACTGAACAAATAGATTAAACATTGAATGGATTGACAACATCAAGCATTGCACAAATGTATAAACTCTAAATGGCTAGAGAGTTCGCTAAGATACTCTACTGGCCTAACTTAGACTATTCCTACATGTCGTCGTCATCTGCAGCTTTCTAAATCAAAAGAACTGATTCGGTTTTTTTCAAAACCAATCGCAACGTTCAGAATACCACGCGAACTAAGGTGTGTTGGACATACCTCGTACACCATGTCGTCTACTTGTAGAACAACAGACATCGCACCGAGTTCCGTCAGCCCAAGTATACCTGCAATAGGAAGGGGCGTTGCTTACTTGTATCGCTTTTAATAAATCATTGGTTATATTTTCTAATCCTAAATAGCTCACAGCGGTTGCATGATATTGTTATTGTTTATGTCTACGGGGAACAGCATTTCAAGGATATGATTACATTTGCTTGTTGATCACCCTGAAATATTATACTTAATGGCGTGTCAATGCACATGTCCTATTTATTTAACTTGTTCACAGGAAATACACACTATATTTTGGGATATTTTAATTATCTTTTGTAAACATACGTGGATACACATGTTTGACAGTTCCCCCCTTATGATTATTAGTAGTAGTACTATTCTACACACACACACACACACACATATATATATATATATATATATATATATATATATATATATATATATATATATATATATATATATATATATATATATATATATATATATATATATATATATCTACGTCTGTCTGTCTCGCACACACTCTTTATATATCTCTATCTATCTATTGTATCTGCGTTTGCTGTATATTTTACCTGACAGAAAGGTCCCGATCTCGAAATTCCACCAGTCCAAAGACACCATTATCATCCCGGAAATTGAAATGCGGACGAATTTACCCCAATCATGCAAACTCTCCGTTGTCCAACCTACGACCAATACAAATTGCAATCGAATGAATAATACTGTCCTGCTTCCAGTTGGGTTGAACACAACTCACTGCTTAAAACGGAATGCATCTCGCCGTGAGGTGTTGTATGAAACAGATAACAGTTATCACGTTCGACCAAGGTGGTATGTACCAGAACAAAATACAGCGATGACAATTTCGTGTGATTAATATCTAATAGAAATTCAGAGCCGATTTGATGTTACACGACGTGAAACTGTTACTGGTCGAACCATATAAAAAAAATTTTTCTGGAAATGATACTACACGCGTGGATTTTATACATTTAAAAATTTCGCACGAGTAAAGAATATTGCATTTACAAAATGTATAGCACTGAAAGTTGACATATCAACTCAACACTTTATTTGTCTCATCAAATTAAGTGTTTATTCGCCTACCACCCCAGGTTTCCTCGTAGATTTTCGACCATCGAATGTAAATTAGCGTCAGACTGAACATGACGAAATGTGACACGGCTTGTGACAGCGCTGAGGCGCTGAAATATAATGTAGTTGTATATATTAATACCACAATCATAATAAAAGTAGCAGAAATAAGAATAAAAATAACAATAATAATAATATCAATAAAACTAATGTAGTATTATTACCACAGTCATAATAAAAGTAGTAGAACTAATAATAGCAATAATACTAATAATGAGAACAATAACAATAAATTAACTTTGTTTTAACTAGCATCACCACAGTCAATACGGTTTCAACATTTGTTATCTTTACAGGTTCTTTATAATTACTATTATTATACATGTTAGTATTACTATTATTATTATACATGTTATTATTAGTATACATTTCATTATTACTCTTATTATACATTTTAATGATTATATTAACTATTCGCATCATCTTACCTCCTTATCATTGTAATATCGGGTTGTACTTACTCTGTGCCCCAGTGCAGCTGATACAGGAACACGTAGTGCATCCCTGCATTCAACGAATTCGCCACAATTCCGATTATCACATTTGGTATGACAATGTTCTGCAAGTAAGCGAAATTAATTATTAAACGTACGAAGTCTGATAGTTTTTATCATAAAATAATTGTATTGAATGTAAACCAGATGATTCGAGTCGTTTTATTACTTGGTATTTGAATTGACTTGCCAGTTTGGTGGCTCGACAAGACAAAAACGAGACAATGTTGTTGTGATAGGCCGCACCGAATACAATCATTACTACGATTGGCTAATGCTGTGGCAGGCCGCACCGAATACAATCATTACTATGATTGGCTAATGTTGTGGCAGGGCAGCAGCGGCATAAATTGCCCGCTAAATATCACTGTATTAAACCACAAAAAAATCATGGCGATTGGTAAACCCAGGATGACTCGGGATTTTACTTGGACTTGGAAGTCATTCATTTGATTTTTGAATTGACCTGCATGTGGCTTGCCAGCAAGTCTGAGTATAAATTCTACACATTGTAACATCGTGAGTGGGCGTACGTTCGAGCTGGCCTGCGTACGTGCCTGCCTGCGTACTTGTGTGCCAGTCGTGCGTGTATGTCCTTTTGTGTCCGTTTTTTTGTCCGTGTGTTCGCATATGGCTTTACGTGACAGTGGAAAGGTAGACACACTTCACTAGGTAAGCACTAACGTTATGGTAAAATGGGCACTGTTTCGAAGCAGAACATCACACGGAACTATTACGACAGTATTTGCATCCGCAAGCATGACAGGTCTAGACGGCTGATGCACGCGACTCACCTGGGTCTGTAGATATTTCGATAGGATCATGTACAAGAAGAAACTCTACAGAGGCAAACAAGATGACCAATGTTAGAAATATTGCTTCGGGTAAGTACAAGGCAGCGTTAATGCTATAGGAACACTGACGTTCATTTTCAAAAAGGCAAATTCCGTTTCAATGATGAATTTTCTTTTTTCAAAAAGGCAAATTCCGTTTGAAATGTATATGAAAAGCAAGTTTTTTTTTCACAAAAGACACATTCTGTTTAAAAAGGTTTTTGCTTTTGCGCAAGCGTCAGTTGTTTACGACTGCGCTCCGACGAATGATACGATATGATATTCCGCACTTCTACTAAATACTATTTAAATGTCACGTAATATAAAGAAAATAAGACATCTTGACGATACACTAATGTTTTTCGGTGCACATTTAGACTTTTCCGCATCGACTCGCGGCGAAAACTTTAGAGTAAGGGAAAATTGTTATATTTATTCATAAGCTTATTATGTAATGCTTGGGGGCAAGACTTCCCTTCCTATATGGCAAGAAGCCCCCCGTCTTGCCCCATAACACTTACAGTATCTCTCCATTGTATGAAATACGAATACTGAAATGAAACAAATTATTGTTAAATGTAAAACAAACGCATGATTTATCGGATCCAAACAGGCAACAAAAATGCACAATTTACTCACTCTCGGACTTGTTGTTAGGGCAGATAAAACAACGCACTCCTGACGTGCAGTCATTTTACAACTAACACAGGGCAAACATCTCCCGAGGTCTACAATTCACGACGCGTCTTCCTGTTAGCATAATTACTGCGTCCTTAGTTCCGTTCTGTGTCCCTCGTCTAGCTGTCACGCATTGACTTCCCCTTTAGCTTCTTTACTGCGTCCTTAGTTCCGTTCTGTGTCCCTCGTCTAGCTGTCACGCATTGACTTCCCCTTTAGCTTCTTTACTGCGTCCTTAGTTCCGTTCTGTGTCCCTCGTCTAGCTGTCACGCATTGACTTCCCCTTTAGCTTCTTTACTGCGTCCTTAGTTCCGTTCTGTGTCCCTCGTCTAGCTGTTACGCATTGTCTTCCCCTTTAGCTTCTCCTTCCATGTTGCTAACTCACGATCAACGAGTTCGACTTGTGTTTCATATATTCCACTTTATTAGGAACAATTTATTAGGAACCATGCACATTTAAATGGATGTAGATTCTACTGTGCGGCACGTTGGTAACCAAGGACAACGCGTGTAGCGTAGTAATACGCAAGTATTAATTAAGTAATACGGTGTACTCCAAATTGTCACGTACCCTCTATACGAAATGTTAGATCGTACATTTGAAAACACGTTGCTTTTCATCAAAGTAATTAATCGACTAAAACATGTGGGGGGTCTTGCCCCACCAAAGACAGACAGCAAGCGGACATAGTGTTGACAATTCGGGGGGGGGTTACCCCACAGGGGCTCCTTGTTAATATGCTGAAAAACTGCTTTTCTATGATTCACCCATACGGCGCACATGTAAACATTGCTGAAGTAGACTTTGAATGACGTGTTCTTTACAGCTGAAGAACAAAAGTAAATTTTTTGACGCAGCATGTTGTTCTAACTTTTGTTTGAATGTCGCCCTCATCAGATAAATCTTTACAAATAACATGTCCAATATATCTACACGAAGTGGCAAAGTTTAACTTCGGTCTTCCTAATGTTATTTATCTAGCAATATTTGCTAGATAAATAATTTCTAGAATCAAATTACAGGATCAGAGATTTGGAGGCTATAAATTGAACATTGTATTCACAACCGTACATGTAACAACGGTCAAGTACCGTATGCAGTCCATAACCAAAAGGGGCGAAAAAAGTAAGTCAGGTGATTGACCACCGTTGTCCCAAGACTACAACCAATAGGTTTTGTGTGCAGTTATACACTCAAGTTGTCCATATAAACGTTAAATTGTACTGGGGATAATTTCTCTACACCGTTACCCACAGGGTAGAATTCCGAGTAAGTAGATCCTCACCGGACACATACACTCTGCTTATTGTTCTCATTTCAGATCACTTTTAAAAGGTATTTAGGTACATCACGTTGTGCCAGTTTTGTTATAAGCTTCTGCCGATTGACTCAGTCCAATGCTTTTGAAGCATCCAGAAACGTGACATGCACAGCCGACCAATGCTTATTGTAAAACCTTAGTAGTTCCTTACATGCGAACAGACACAACTCCGTCTTGCTTGGATTTAAACCCAAACGGATGTGGTGTAGTTTGTAAGTAAACATTCATACGATAGAGTAATACAGCTTCTACAATCTTGGAACGTATGTTAGAAAGGCATATAGGCCTGTAATTGCCTTTGACGTTTACACGCGTACTATTGTCTTTAATAACCGATTGAATGACAGACTCAGTGACTACTTTCGGTAGAATACAGGACACAAGGACAGAAAGTAGTACCAAGAGTTGGGAGTCCGCATATTTCATGTTTTCTGCTGTAAGACAATCCAGTCCAGGCGACTTATTGTAAGACAAGTCATTAATAATACTCGTCATCTCGCCAGTGTCTATAGCCACACCAGTGTTGAAATCAATGTTATCCTGACATAAATCAATGTAAGTTTCATCACAATGACTGTCTTGTACACTATTAACACTATTTTCATAATGTTGCTTCCACATTGATCCTATGTTGTCGTCGCCATGTACAAAGTATAAAGAACATTATATCAAAATTTCAGTGATATTAAAGAAGTCGTGCCCAAATAAAATTTACAAAGGCCTTAGATGAACAAACTGCTGCTGCGCGCGCTGTACGCCGACGGCGTATCAGGCTTAGTTCGGCTTAGACCTGTTTAGATGCTGGAATTAATCCTTTATGGTTTAAGGTGTCTCTACTTTTAGTTCATTTTCTAACACAATGTGCTGGGGGACGTCTCATAATGTGCTGGGGGACGTCTCAGTTGGCATATGTCAATTGAGCAAATTATTACTGTTTTACCTATATATAATAATGATCGTACATCCTTCACGATTTTGTTTGATAAAGGCATACTTACTAGAGCCCCGGGAATAAAGATCACCAGATAGCGCCCTGCCAGCCTGTGAAAGACAGAAAGTAACAAATAGTGTACCCGTTTGTACCAATATAATATAATATATTTATAATATAAAAATGACGCAAACATACAGAAACGTTCAAGAATGTAACTGTATCAGGACCGAAAATAATTAGTATCAACTGTAGTCATGTGAAGAAGCCTTATGCCACATCTCCTTGAAATGTGGAATGTTAAAAGTAGAAAATCGTGTATCGTTATGATAATATGTACTCCATCATTCTATTAAATTAACTAAGCAGCGTTATATGTAAGGTAAACTCTAATGCGTCCCCGTAATAACACATGAAATCATAGTTATGTTATTGGTTGTAGAAAAATACGACAGCTACTGTTAAACAACCTTCCAAACAGTATATTTTCATGTAAATATATAAACCTTGAGACTTCTGGGTTCTGTCCAATCAAAAGAAGGATGCTTGTTGTGTTGAGATAGATGGCGATACACGGCAATAGAGCTAGAAGGAACACGTACACCGCTACAACAGATAATGGAGATGTGTGAATCGTGTGTTCCCTAACATTAGAGCCAACTGGAATATGTCAGAACTGTTCTACTGCAGCAATATGTACACACCTACAAAATAATAACGGAAATGTCGATGTAAATTAAGCATATGACGGCATTAGAGCCAGCAGCGAGACGCAGGCCTACGTCGCGACAAGGGACGACGGAGACGCCAGTAAAAACGGAACTGTAGCAAGGAACAGAGGACTCTGTTAAGAATTGATAACATATTCAGCCGTTTAGTTCAATCATAATATATTGGCTTTGATGGAATCATTACCTATTCCAGCTGCGCTGAATTAAAACGCACCGCTTAATCGAGTCAGCCGCTTTGCTCAGGCCCAAAATGAGCCAGTTAAGCGGAATCGGGTGTATTAGTAATCTCTGCCAGAATCCCGCCATTCCTGAGATGTCAAGGTCACGGGAAAGAGTGGTTTCATTCTATTTAGGTGGGAGCCAATTTCTCATCTACATATAGCCAGTTTCTCATTTACATATATATATATATATATATATATATATATATATATATATATATATATATATATATATATATATATATATATATATATATATATATATATATATATATATATATATATATATATAATATATGTTACATATTATGATCAAGCATATTTCATATTATTGTTTTTAAATCCAACAGTTTCTTTTAAAGGAGATATTCCAAATGCACAGATCTAAGCGGTTTCAACTACATATGTCTATGAAGATTTTGAAGAGATTTGGGAAAATAACTATTTCGAACTGAGAGATAGGTGCTTGCTAAATAATGTTGTGTTAACGGGTTGGAATCATACATCGGCACCTCTCTACAACATATGTTTTTTCAGTAGTATGTGATACCCACCTTTCTGTACATAGATGCCAACCATCTTTTTGTTTTTACTTCCAAACGACTGCAAAAAAGAATGGACACACACGATTGATATACCCGCACACACGCACGCACACACAAACGCACGAACGTACGCATGTAAGCACGCCCGCACACATTAAAACAAAAGGTGTTAAGCTTATGGACCACTCTCCAAAATTGTTAGAGAGTTCGTTTTGAAGTTTCCCCGCCTTATTGCTTGCTTATTTCTTTATCCTAAATATTATTATTACATACAATTGGGTTTGTCTCGATGAGTTATTTCATGATATATACACCTTTCCTACAGCCAATGAAGGGTCCACGTCCCTTTAAAGTGTAAAACCAGCCACAATAAGCTTTCCAAAAATATTCACCATATGAAGTGTGTCATGTTAAAGTAAACTTTCCAATGTGTGTCACAAACATTGATATAGGCCCCTACAATTGCTGCTCCTACCCAAACGTATTTTTATGTTAATGAACACAATTTTATTATTGTGCCCGATACCAAGCTCCCGTACCAAAATTTCAATACTACAAATAAATGATTTTCCAAAATTAAAATTTATGACGAATGTACTATTTCACAGTAATTATATGTATAAGTGCCTTTACATTTGATATGTGTGCTGTCCAACAAATTGTCAAACTTTAAGTGGTTACGTCCGGTACCAAACTTTTGTTATGGATTGAGACATAAGTAATGAAAGTAATTATTTCATAATGAAAAAAAATACGTAAATAACAATAGCTCTTGTATATATGAATGCTTTCTCATGGGTTGCTATCAATAACACATCAAGAAAAATCCATATAGACAAATGTTCAGCATTTCACCAGAACTGTTACGTCCGGTACCAAGCTAATCACCTGTCGCCAAAATGTTTCAACTAACGTCCGTTAGGAAGATAATATTTGTTTATATTGCTCTCTTACATCAAGAAGCAGAGTAAACACCAGTCTTGGACTATTATATGGAAAACAACAAAACTTTGTTTATAAAATAGTATCAAATGGTTGTTACGCGCGGTACCAAGGTGTGGTGGTTGTTGTTACACCTTGTAACAAGCTTGAATATTGCACAGCTAAAAATAAATTCTGACCATTTCCTTCAAAGGCATCAGAAGAAGGATTTTCAAAAGCTACTGCAGGAAAAACATGATATGTCAAGATGTGTGGGTGGAAGCGAAATGAGTTGAATAATGGCTACATACAAATAATGTTAGTGACACAGGAGGAACCCGCTGAATAATGGAAATAGTGAAATAAGGAAATGTTTTATATATATTCCACGGAAAAGCATCTGACACAACGAACTCACAAATAATAAATACGCCGTGATACAAGAGGACAATGGCAACCTTAATGAAGACATATTATGTACTGTGAAAATGAACTTATAAAAAAATGTGTGAAACAATATTAAAGAAATCTAGTATGCCTAGATGTAAAAAAAACACCGTAACACTGCATCCACACGTATAATGTAGTTTTCGGTGTAACTATATCATCTGATTTAAGTTGGAATGCACATGTAGATGAAATAGTTGCAAAGGCAAAGAAAAGGGTGCAACTGATCTATCAGTTGAAACTGGAATCAATCACATTTATTTCATTAGAATTTATGTTTATATATGATCAAACAAGTAGTTGAATATGCTTGCCTGGTATGGCACACGAACTTGCCTACCTATTTATCGGACATCAAGATCATCCAAAACTACATTTACTGGTTTTATGTACGAGCATATTCTTCAGATGGTAAACATACCAACGCTGCACGACAGGCGCAATACATGTGTAAAACGTATTTCGGTAGAGTGAGGCGCGGTGACCACAACCTAAATAAGCTGCTAACGGACACTCGAATGGTTTTATATGCTCTGAGATCATTTAACGAGCTACCCGTTCCAATGACTAACACAAATAACTACAAAAACCCGTTAATACCATGGTCTTTGGTACACTGTCAAAACACTTAAATGGAATATCAGGTATGTTTTAACATATAATTTTAATATCTAAAGTAATATATTTATTTTTATTTTAATGTAATTTAATTATGTTGATTACAATGAACTTTGTTAATGTAATTATAATAATACTGTCAGTTTGAATATATAGTGCCTCCTACTGAGTGTACTGCGTTCATAGTTCGTTCTAGTGAATGTATATCAATGTAATTTTAATATAATAGCATTACTGTTATTAAGTACAAAATGTTCAGTAAATACTTTTTCGTAATTTCTGGTGTTTTATAACATAATAATAATAATATAGTGGCTTTGTATAGTTTATCGTGAATGTATGTACACACCAAATGAAAAGTTGCCAATAATAAACTGATTCTGATTCTGAACAAAAATTAGAACACTACACGATGAATATTTAGAATGAAAATACTTTAACTGCTTATTGGCATCTTGGAATTACGTTCTGATTGCAAAGGGCCAAATGGATGCGTGGTAATAGCATCGAGTAGAAAACTTCAGGAATGTGGACAATATGATAGCGAAAGGACCATCCCACTAAACAAGGGATAGTTCATGTTATAAGTGATGTTGCCATGGTGCCAACACCAATACATGTCAAGGAAATTATGATAATTGTGTGAAGATAACAACTACACGTCAAACATATTGGAAGTTGCAACCCCAGATACGCACTTATGGATGTAGCGGAGGACGCGCTGTAGAAATACAACATATTGTTGCCCTGCTCATTAAGCATCAGTTTGAATATATATATATATATATATATATATATATATATAATGTATAAAAATATATATATATATATATATATATATATATATATATATATATATATATATATGTATATATGTATATATATATATATATATATATATATATATATATATATATATATATATATATATATATATATTATATATATATATATATATATATATACCACACACACACACACACACACACACACACACACACACACACACACACACACACACACACACGCACACTTTGTTTTAAAGATAGTTGTTACGCCCGTTACCAAGCTTTAATGTTGTATATCTAAAACTGATTTGTCTAAATCACTATATCTGGACTATAATAATTATTATTATTTATAACACATCCCTCAGAAGGGCTCTATGGAAATTGTTATTTTTAAATTGTATCTTAATTCAATTATCAGGTTGTATACGCAACAGTACTGTGCATGCATGAGCAATTTCAAATCACATTCCCGGAACATGATCACATTTTTAGTGCAACATGAAGAGGAACATGATAACTATCGAATGTCACTATTAAAATTTATTATTTGTATTTCTTTGGGGTGTTACTCGGCACCTTGGTACCGGGCGTAACAGTGGAGGGTAACATTCCTGACATGCGCCGCCTACCACTTAGTGAGTTTTCGGATCTAAACAAAGAAACGTCACAATGTTAATGCTTAAACTATGTGTTTTAACGGATTAAAGTTTAAAAAAGATTGGAGAACATAAAAAATGGCATCTGTCTGACAATTGTCAGACAATTTTGGAGAATGGACCTTATGATAACAATGAATACATAATAGCTGCTTAGGAACTATTTATAATGATGCACACCATCAATGTGTCTGTTAACAAAATAATAATCTAGTAAGACACACTTAACACGAAAAGTATATTTCCATTACACGGCGTGTTTTACATTATAAGTTTTTGATTATCTCACCTGTGCGAAGAAGGTATCACACCCCGTTCCCAAGCCTTGAGCGGTGGCCATACACGTGACGTTGATAACCTTTGTCGCGACAATCAATTAATAGTAATTATTGTGATGAAGATGGACGCAAAATATTGCATTGTAACGTTTGAGTGTCACGACGACGACGATAGCAACAACAATAATAATAACAACAACAATAATAACAACAACAACAATAATAATAACTACAACCCGATAGCGCCTACATTTTCAGGGTCCCAAGCTCAGAGGCGCAACAAACCAGAATGCGTAAGCACAATATCATGAACAGGGACGCACAAAATTTCCCATCGGAGCGAGGAAATGCAATTTCACAAAAAAATATGTCTAGATTTGTGTGGAAGGTAGGCGTAGTTTCTTGTGATTTTAAGGTGCTTTAATTAATAAGCATCATAACCCCGTCATTCCAGTAAAGATAAGTAATTGTGACATATGGTCTACTCACACTAATAGCGAGAGCAGCGCCATCGAGTTGTATAGGATCTTTCAAGTGCCCAACCATCATTAACGAGATTGGGCCCATCCACATTTGTGTGATATTCGTCAGTACCTTAATGGAAAAGAAGCGCACGACACATAATACATGTATATACTGTTGTGCGAACTGTTTGTGGACTATGTTGCGACAGTTCAAGCTTCTGAGTGACATCTTTCTGGGTAAGTCGATCGTTAATATAGATCGTGTCATATCAAGAAAGACCGACACATGTCCTTTGTAGAAATTCTCATCGACTAGAATAATGATATATTGATGACGTAACTGCACATTACAGAGTGCCGCTGTCCCGACATTCGCCAACTGGATAGTATAACTGGCATTGTTCGTTGTGTGTGTGCTAACTCAGTAGTGATTGCAACTGTATTGGGTACATACCTGGTCAGCACCTCTTTTGAGTTTTGAATTATAACTAACTAGTTTCTACTCGCAGCTTTGTGTTTCTACTCGCAGCTTTGTGTTTCTACTCGCAGCTTTGTGTTTCTATG
Source organism: Lamellibrachia satsuma (assembly GCA_033239005.1). NCBI lineage: Eukaryota > Metazoa > Annelida > Polychaeta > Sabellida > Siboglinidae > Lamellibrachia > Lamellibrachia satsuma. The sequence continues at coordinate 3,597,975 of BSQZ01000038.1, read as the reverse complement.
AAATAGGCTCATGAATCTGAATAAACACAATAAAAAATACATTAATGCTGTTCAATCATAACCTGAAACCATATTGCATAAATGACATATCCTTCAAATGTTTGGCGATTTCGGTTTAAATGTGACCATAACCGCAGAAAAGTGTCACCTACTATGGCCCAAGCCAGTCGGAACATGTCACGAAGAGAGGATATCATCCCTGCCGGGAAGATTGCGTTGCAACAGTGCCTCTTTGACTCCGGGACATCTTCTTGGCTGACGTCGTAACTTGTTGAAGTGTGGAAATGTTTCACTGTCCGTCTTGCTCCTGTGAGTATTTGAACAAACACGGTTGTTGACATTTTTGTAAATAAGCACTATTTGTTTTCGATTAGAGGTCTGTGTGACGGGTTACAACTTTTTTGATATACATTTATTGAAAGGTAATTTAGTATTATTTCGCAAAAGGAAATATCAAACAATTTGTCTACAGCGTAATGAAATCACACAACCCCAGTACTTAACATCATACCAATAACGCTTCTAACATTGAGACATAATACACAAGAAAATAGGAGGAACCCGTCGATTATTATTATAAAATTAACACCAACAACATAACATTTGTATTACTATTGTCGATGGAACATGTATTGATATTACTTAGTCTGATTGTGTAAGTTGAAACGAACGCACCTGTTAGGATGGAGTGAGGACGTGATTGTGTAAGTTGAAACGAACGCACCTGTTAGGATGGAGTGAGGACGTGATTGTGTAAGTTGAAACGAACGCACCTGTTAGGATGGAGTGACGACGTGATTGTGTAAGTTGAAACGAACGCACCTGTTAGGATGGAGTGAGGACGTGATTGTGTAAGGTGAAATAAACGGACCTGTTAGAATGGAGTGAGGACGTGATTGTGTAAGTTGAAATGAACGCACCTGTTAGGATGGAATGACGACGTGATTGTGTAAGTTGAAACGAACGCACCTGTTAGGATGGAGTGAGGACGTGATTGTGTAAGTTGAAATGAACGCACCTGTTAGGATGGAATGACGACGTGATTGTGTAAGTTGAAACGAACGCACCTGTTAGGATGGAGTGAGGACGTGATTGTGTAAGTTGAAACGAACGCACCTGTTAGGATGGAGTGAGGACGTGATTGTGTAAGCTGAAATAAACGGACCTGTTAGGATGGAGTGAGGACGTGATTGTGTAAGTTGAGACGAACGGACCTGTTAGGATGGAGTGAAGACGTGATGGTTTCTGCGATTTGTCTTCGTCTCCCGGCATATCGACGTATTTTCACCCCCGTCAGCGCCACTTTCTGAAAGTAATCATGATGGTACATTATTACTTCTAGAAATGTAGCCATCGCTCTTACTGAGGGGAAATAAACAGCTGCTGGAGGAAAATAACATAAATATCGTTCTCAGCGGCGTACCCACGATCGATATGTTGAGGGTTTCCAAACGGGAATCACAGTATAGGTAGGGGTTTGGGGGCATGGTCCACCGGATTTTATTCAAAGATAGACGTCATTTAGTGCATTATAAAAATATATGTAAGTATTTATCGGCAAGGTCTTTTCAGTATATAGAAAAGAGCCACCAGCGTACCATGCATTCATTCATTTATAGTTATTGTTACGGGGTTGGGTGTGAGTGTTTGTCGACTAAAACAAATTTATGAAATTAAGTTTTGTTCTTATGATTACAAACCTAGACATCAACTGAACAATTTAAAACAACTAATTCAAAATGTTAGTTCCGGCAATCCAACGCATTATTTACATAACAATGTATATTTCTTAAATCAGTGACGCCTATGTCATCAGTTGGATGCCATAGTAACCAACCGTTAAACTTTATTTAAAGCCTAGTCAAACAAGTACAGTGTACAGCACAGTTGTTTATGCTGTTGAATTCATCGAGGATGGCGTCGGGCAAAGTCATCAATTACAGATGCGGTACAAATTGGCACATCACGATGCAGGTGCATCAGTGAGACGCTCGTTGCCTCATATTGAGCGCAGACATGTTTGTATGTAAGTCCACAGTGTAACCATTTCCTTTAACATCTTGTCACAGGCAATGTGCAAAAAATTCACAGAAGCACACTGATATTTAGAAAATATTGTTTGCAACGGACAGAGCGAGTGACTGAGAGTTGGGGGAGGCACTTCTTGCCACAACCCTGCACCTGCAGTTTCCATTTAACAGTCCAGCTGTGCAACTGGCTGTTCACTCTATCATAATGGGGGTCCTCTGTGTAAGAATCAACAAGCGTGGTGAAATTGAACTTTACGTCGTCAGTTGGCAGGGTGACTAAGAGTACCAAACTTAAGCCCAGCATGGCCGTTCGATGGTGAGAACTGAACCTTGTATGCACTTCTGAGAGGAAATAATCGAAAATTGGCACGGAGATACAGCGACGGTAGTATGCTGATATATCATCAGCAGGAATGTTGTTGCGGTGTTCTAGTCGACCGTATCGCCTTGACAGCAGCACCTAGAGTACTGCACACTTCCTCAACTTCATGATACCATTCGTCGTCGTGTTGTCAATGTTATTTCGAACATCTTGCAATGCACTCACAACCTGCTTACACCACGACCTTTGCTTCGGCCTGCAGGCTACAGGTGAGAATTCTCAAATACCCCATGTACTTGTTGGCGATGACCAGGCGCTGAACCCGGCAAGTGCGACACAGATCGTGAAGATTGTTCTTGGTACTCAGGGGCTGTTTGTCATTAGTTGCCTTTTCCAGCGCCAGATGAGGTTTGTGATGCCCTCCAGTATATGTAGCAGCCCGATCGACTACCACCATTTTGCGAATCAGCGTATCCTATCGTAAGATTGTCACTACAACCAAGTTCAGGCAATGCACAGTGTAGGCGTGTGGCATATGATGATGTATGCAGCTCCCTTTCTTGTCACTGCCATGTTGGACGAACCAACATAGCACTGACCACGCATCAGTTTCGGATAAACGATTCAACTGTTGAAGGACGCCAGAATCGTAGCTGCGAAAGCTTGTCATGTAATGACAATGTCATACTCAATTAGGTCTTCCTTTTGTAACATCGTATCGGGATCTACGTATCGCAGAACAAGGCCATGTTGGGCAGGGAACGATAGCAGCAGTATTTTATACTAGATTCGTTGCTTCATGTGGAGCCAGTGAAGCTTCATTAGCGCCGTGGTGATATGCTCTTGTATATTGCAGCGGACTACCAGTCGAGCTGCTGAGTTTTCCACTCTTTGTAGTTTGGTGATAAGGCAGCCAGGAATGCCGAACAGGAGCATTCACGTGGTCGAGTCTTCCAATCATCATGGAGTGTATTATTTTAACCGCGGCTTTCTCTGTCAGACACATCCGGATGGAAGCGATGTTACGCAGATGATAGCATGGGGCGCGGTATATGTGTTGCACGTGACAAACCATGGTCATTTCGGCATCAAACGCAATGCCGATGTTGTAAAGACTGGGACTGGGGATGACCTCACAGTCGCCGATCTTCCTCATAGTGTTGTTGTGTTTCTTCTGATTGTTGCGGGACACTTGGACGAGCGCAACCGTTTTGTCGTCGTTAACTTCGAGTAGGTTGGCGTTTATCCCACGCGGACGACGTTGACGCATTGTTCGATTCTGTCCAACGATTACTGTCTGTCGTTATCATCAGTTATGTTGAATTCGACGTGTGCCGTCTGCATATAGGTGGTAGTTCAAGTGGTGTAGTCTGATGATGTCGCCGATTGGGGCCGTGTAGATGGTGAATAGCAGAGGCTCCAGTGCCGAGCCCTGGGGGGACACCAAAAGCGAATTTTTTAGCGGATCCACGCTTTCTCAGAGCCAGTCCCGTCGATGCGCTTCTCTAAACGAGTGATCAGGATATCGTGGTCGACGGTGTCGAATGCGGCGGCCATGTCGAGTAGTACGAGTGTCACCCCTTGCCGCCTGTCTAATGCATGAACAATGTCACTCTGCACGAGCACTAGCGCAGTTTCTGTTGAATGATAGGGTCTGTAGGCCGACTGGTTCCGGTCGAGTAGGTCGGTCTACTTGACGTACATATATAATTGAGGGGTTTTGTCCTGCCCCTTAAGGGGTCATTAATGTCAATGAGGGGTAATTGCTAACATTCAACGTCTCAGTACGAGGCAAGCACGACTAAACAACAATGGTTCCACATACATAATGGACGATTAGGAATGTTGATGAGCATTCAACAAGACAATATTTACGACTACAACTACACCAGTGTGCAGACTAGAAGACGCACAACATACGCTTTCAAAGGAACGCTTCTTACCCACACCAATGTGAATTACTGGCTGTGTTTCTAGAAAGTCTGCCTAGAGTCAGATTAGTGAAGTTTAATGCTGGCACGAACGAATCTTGGTTGAACGTGTGTGCATATTATCATCATTATTATATTGTGGAGGGTTACCCCGATGTTATGCGGTTATCGTCTCCCTTTTAAGGTCGGCAGATGCTACTATCATGCGGTTGATGATACTAAGAACGCGTTTCATCACTCCTATGGGAAATAGCAAAACGTTCCGGTGGAACTCCAGGCGAAACTCTAGCAGAACTCGCGCAGAATTCCCGCAGAAGGTCCCACGGAACTCCTTGGAATTATCGGCAGAAGTCCGGAGGACTAACCGGTAAGACGGCAGCGAAAAAACCCTCCAAATAATTTGAACCATAACAGGCGAGCTGACTGCTGGTATGTAAAAGCCAAAGCATTTTACAATACTTTTGACTTTAGTCTCATTGGCTGTCGCCGTCTTTCACATACGTAACGGCACCGTTTTGGTCGAAGGCTCGATTCCCGTATGAGGCAAACTTTTCGTTCTCTTTTTCTTAAGATTTCTTTTGACATTTAACTCCAGAGAGCTAACATAGCAGTTGGTTATTTCAGAGTTTATTTCTTTTGAATTTTTATATTATTGTTGTAGCGCTCGTAAAATATCCAGTAATATTAATGTGAATCTTTAACCGAATTTATATGTATTTTTTATGTGAAGTGCCGGCAATAAACACCTGACAGCTTGAAGCTAAAGGTCATTTAATGTATTATGGTGAAGTGTTATTTTTAGTTGTAGTTATATTTCGGTAGTAATTGTAATAAAGCGAAAAAAGTCATGGTTTTGGGGTTACGCAATTAAAAAGATACTAAAGACTAATGTGGAACTAAAATCAAAGAATATCACGCCAGTGCTTTACTCTGAATTCGTTCTAAAAGTGAGATATTCCGGTCATTTGTCCAATTGACTGAGTGCTGACAGGTTAACCAGCGCGACCAATAAGTGCACGCCCAGTTCTATGAAAATCGGGTGACCTAGACTACGTTTGACGTATTGCGCGAGCCCGGCATATACAGAACCAACACAACGTCTCAAATAAACGTGCTATTTTGTCAGAATGAGGACTAGTTTGTAAACAAATGCCAATATTTGTTACGTAATTTGTGTTTGGACGCAAACAGCAAGGCCATATCCAATTGACAAGTAGTGGAATAGGTTAAAACACAAATAGTTTAATTTGGCGAGCGAATTGTGTGTCGTTTGATGATGTAATCATTCGGCCCTGAAATGCCAAATTTCATTTATGTGCCGCCGCCGACGGAGCAGGGCCTCGATGCTTTCGGGGCTGCCATGGCAAATAGCTCTCGGGAGGAATATGGGTGCTCTGGAGAGGCTTGTCCCAGAGAATGGCTGCTGGTGCACTGGAAGTTAGATATACCTGACATCCAGGACATGGAATCCCTCCCAAGAGTCAGATCGAGTGAACATACAACATGGCGGTGATTAGCAAAGGACAACAGTACGTCAACGGGAACGATACCTGATTACGTAAGTATGCAGAAATCGAACGTTGATTGCTACAGTTCTTCAGCTATTGCCTTCTTCAGACAGTGTGTAACAGATTCGATGCAGCTGGCCTGAGAGCGAGACCAGCGTGCGACTTCCACTGACAGACAGACATCGACAACACAGGCTTGAATGATGTAGAGCATATTTGAACACTGATCGGCCCTAATAGGCGTAATCTGGTCGTTTTACGATGTATTGTTTCATGAATCAACAACGGACCCCAAAATACCAACAAAATAATATAGAAGCGTAGACAAGCACCGTGTATAAATAGAACAATTTAACTAGTTACCAGACGTAAGCAAAGAGTCGCCATAGGCACGCACGCACGTACGCACGCACGCACGCACGCACGCACGCACGCACGCACGCATGCACGCACTTTTGTGAAGAGCCAATGACAACACGTGAATTCTGGAAATGCACAAAGGAGATATATTTTGTATGTTTATACTGATTCGCCTAATATAATTTGGTCCTCTAACCCAGTTCTCAAGTCGACCAAACCCGCCCGCAGACAGACAAACCCAGCCCAAAATAACAGCGTATTTTAATCCAAGCTGATGAGGTCTAAAGGTTTAACCCAACAGCTGAAACGCTATGCGATTGGTACACCAACTTTAAGGAAAGTCGGATGATATATTTGAAAACCGTGTTTCCCAATGACCCAACTCAAGTCTGTCTATTCGCACGTAAATGGCAACCTACTGCAAGAACAAAACGCACGCATATCAGCAATATCTGACATTGTCATTTATATAGACGGGATGCTGAATTATTTCACAGCGTCAAGCGACGAGGTTCCAGCCATAGTTCGCCAACTTGGCGACAACGATTTAAATTGGTTCCTGCCCTCGGTGAACTTTGTCATAAATCAATTGACGTCACATTATTTTGAAACGCGTTAACGTTGTTCCCGTTTTCAAGAAACCATACCGGTCCTTCAGGTAAAATTGTCGCCCGCCCACATAACGCCCACGTGTAGCAAAACTGTAGAACACATAATACAATTTATACTCTAATATCATGGACAAATCTGATCATTACTCAATCTTAAAAGACAAGCAGCATAGCTTCCGTAGAAAATAGTGCGCATAGTCTCAATCAATAACTCATTAATAAAATAATAAATCCCAGGTTGATATAACAATAATGGATTCCTCAAAATCATTTGATACCGTAACCATAATTTAATTTAATTATAAATCAATTAAATATATATGGCTTTATAATAAATACACACCTGGATCTCTAACTCTCTTGTGGCGTGAACAGATGTTCGTAGTCGGTGGAAAACATTCGACTTGGGTCGATGTTGTTTCAGACGTATATCATGGAGCCGTTGGTTATCTCATGGAGCCGTTGGTTATCTCATGGAGCCGTTGGTTATCCGACAACATTCATTCCGCAGTCCGTCTGTTTGAAAAAAAAGAGTGAGTTTGATTCATGAGAGCCCCACAAAGACCTAAGAACACGGGTGAAATGGGAGCACGACTGTTCCCACAGTTCCCATGTAATTACAGTGGGAGATCCAAAACTATAAAAGCTGACAATCTAGATGCTTGTATCACCAACAATCTCACAACCCTGCCATTTTGAATTCTTAGGAATGTTGGTCAGCATTCACTTAAAATACGCCATGCAGTAACATTAGGGTGATGTTTCATTCACAAAACTGATGCTTTGGTGCATATATTTCTTTGCATACAAACACGAGTTTCTAGTTGTTCCTAGTTCTTTCCAGCACTCGGCAACGTTCCACTGACTGACTAGTCTCTTATTGTATGGTGTTTTGAGGTCTCATTCAACTAGCCAGCCTTTATAAGAACATTAGTGTATATGCTGACATTGAGGGTGGTCACTGCCAGGGTGCATGTCGTCCTCAATGGTTATTTTACGTCTCCAATTAAATGAGACGGGACCGACATTAACGTGTTCATCCAAGTCCCAAGAGATACACAGTCTCCAATGTTGACATCCCACTTTTTTACACTAAACATGTCCGGTGCGGACCTTGAACTCCGAACTCTGTCACGTCAATGTGCGGATGAGGTAACCACTACACTACCGCACCTCTCACGTTACTGCAGTCTACGACAAAAAATCATATTGTCAGCTTCCTGTGCGGCAAAGTCAGAACTAAATTAATGAACGGACAGAAGAAGACATAGTTTAAAGGCCGCAACATAGTGTACAATGACTAAATATTCGTAATGAATAAAGTTGGTAATCCAATTAACCCGTTTCATGTGTTAATGACGAGGTTCAGAGCGCCAAACTTAAACTAAGAGTACTCCTCCCGGAAAGCAACTCCGTCCGCGGTAGCTAGAATCAGACACGACCACTCAGCGAGTCCACGACAGGCTACACATGTACCCCGTGTGGGGTCTTCTTCCTCTGGCATAGACGCAGTGTAGAAGGGACTAACGGGTTTTACTGTCTCTTTCGAAAAGCACAAGCAAAATGGGGTGAATTAAATTAGAATCGAACCTCTGTCCTCTCGATCGACAATCGGGTGCTCTAACCACTAAACCACTGTTCTCCGTCTACGTCTAGTATACATTAATTAAAACGTTTGATATATAATTATATAAGTCAACACAACTGTTCTTACGTAATTATGAGGCATTATAAGGAGTTATACAACGAATGTTATACAACGAGGCAGCCAAACCCACGTAATATCGCTCGTGTCTGCAGCACTCGCGATGTTATCTGGTAACAAGATTTAAGATTTAACAAGATTTAACAAGATTGCCATCTCGAACAACAAGTTCCAGATGGCAAGTGGACAAGGAAGCCATTGGCTTATCGAGAGTCCAACAATTTTCTCATCTATGTGTAGCCCGCCCTTATCAGATATCTGTCAATTCTATTTTTAAACATATTCACACTACTAGCATTAACACAATCATTTGGCAGTTTGTTCCATTCATTTATCACCCTCTGTGAGAAAGAGTACTTTCTCATGTCCAACCTACACTGTTCCTTAACTAATGCTGCTTTGTGTCCTCTGGTTCTACTGCCTTCTTTAAGTTTGAAGAACATATTCCTATCAACATCCTCATAACCGTTCACTATTTTAAACACTTCTATTTGGTCTCCTCTTAGTCTCCTGGTCTCTAGTGTTGTCAAACCACATTGTAATAAGCGACTTTCGTAACTAAGGTCTCTTAATTCTGGAATCATCTTAGTTGCTCTTCGTTGTATTCTTTCTAGCTTATCTATGTCTTTTTTACGATATGGCCTCCATGCTTGAATACAATATTCCAAATGTGGTCTAACTATTGCTTTGTACAGGGGTACAATTAGATGTTTCTCCTTATACGTGATAGTTCTCCTAATTAGGCCTAGAATTTGATTTCCTTTCGAAGCAGCAATCCCACATTGCTCTGAAACTTTCATGTCAGCATTAAATGTTACTCCTAAATCCTTTTCTTGTGTGGTTCTACCTAGTACAGCATCCCCCATTTTATATTCCTCATCCATATTTCCATGTCCTATGTGTATACATTTACACTTCCCAAAATTGAATAACATTTGCCATTTTTCTGACCATTTAACTAATTTTTCTAGATCATCCTGTAAACTTTGTTTATCTGTATCATTAGTAACCTTTCTGAATACTTTTGTGTCATCTGCAAATTTGAGTACTTTGCTAGATATGTCATCCTCCAAATCATTTATATATATTAAAAACAGTATAGGGCCTAACACTGATCCCTGTGGTACCCCACTCAAAACAGATTTCCAGTTTGAAATCTTACCATCTACTATTACTCTCTGTCTTCTGTGTGTAATCCAGTTTTCTATCCAGTTGATTACATCATTGCCTATACCATGGGCTTTTAGTTTAAGTAACAATCTTTGATGTGGCACTTTATCGAAAGCTTTCTGAAAATCTAAGTAGACAACATCCACTGGTGACCCGTGATCTACCCACTTTGTAATTTCTTCTAAAAAACATAAGAGATTCGTTAGACATGACCTTGCTTTTAGGAATCCATGTTGAGATGTATTTATTAATTTATGTTTTATGAGAAATTCCACCATGTGGTCTCTAATTAATGTTTCAAGTAATTTACATACAACTGATGTTAAACTCACTGGTCTGTAATTTTCTGGCTTCTTCCTCGATCCCTTCTTAAACAGCGGCGTAATGTTTGCTTCTTTCCATTCTGAAGGAACTATTCCTTCTTCTAGTGACAAGTTAAATAAGCTTGCAAGTGGTGTACTAATTTGATCAACAATTTCCTTTAGCAGTTTTGGTGGTATCCCATCAACTCCAGGTGATTTATTATCTTTCATCATCTTAATTTTCTTTGCTATCATTTCAGGAGTTACAAATAACTGCCCTAAATATTCTGATGTATTGCCCTCAAATTTAGTCAATGGAACTGGAAGTGAGCTGATATCTTCTGTGGTAAAACTGAGCTGAAATACTCATTCAGGACCTCTGCCATTTGGAACCCATCTGAAATTATGTTTTCACTGTTGCTTTCCAGTGGTCCGACCTTATCTCGAACTTTCTGTTTACTCCTTACATAAGCATAGAAACTCTTGCTGTCTTTTTTTATATTACCTGCCAATTTTTGTTCAAAGGTTCTTTTAGATTTTCTAATTTCAGTAGTAGCTAGGTTAAGTGCCTCTTTGTAGTTGGTGTAGTCTTCTACATTTCCAGTGTGTTTATAGACCTTCCACAGCATCTGTTTGTGAGCAATTTTTCTAATAGCTTCTTTTGACAGGTGTTTTTTCCTGGATCTTTTCCCTTGTTTTCTTAATGGAATAAATTTCTCAATAATGCCCTCAATCTCATATTTTAAACAAGTCCAGCATTCTGTTGCTGTCTTGTTCTTCAGCAAATTATTCCAATCTATATTTGCTTCTCATCACTTTATATCTGCCTTTGTTGAAATTCCTCCTCCATTGTTTTTTATATGTATTCCCTGTTTTTACTTTTATATTAAAATGGATTTGGTTATGGTCACTTGAACCCAAAGGTTCGTGTACTTTAACATTGTCAACTAATTCATTTTGAGAAGACAAAATTAAATCTAACACATTCCCACCTCTGGTTGGTTCCAAGACATGTTGAGTAAGGAAACAATCCTGTGTTAGAAGTAGAAACTGATGGTCGTCCCCTCCAGCACTCTCTAATGATTCCCATTGTATATGACCATGGTTAAAATCACCCATTACAACACATTCTCCTTTGCTCACCTCCCTTATCGCCTTTTGTAATTTTACATCTTCCTCTTGTCCTATGTTAGGACTACGATAAACTACTCCTATTGTTAATGTTGAGTTCCTGGTAACTATGTTACACCAAATTGCTTCCACACTATCTGCTTCACTTTTCAGTGTAATTTCATATGCTTGGATAGATTCTTTAATATACAAAATTACTCCACCTCCCCTTCTTTCTCGTCTATCCTTCCTAAACATTACATAGCCTGTCAGTGCTAACTCAGCATCTACTATATCTTCATTTGCCCATGATTCTGTGATGCCTATTACATGAGGATCAATATCTGCTACCATAATGTCTAACTCACTTTTTTTATTTACTATGCTCCTGGCATTTAAGCATACACATTTAAGTTCATTGTCTGAAATTATTGGTGAACATTTCTTTGGATGTGTATTTGTAGTAGTACTCCTTTGAGTTTTCTCTGTCAGTTCCCCCTGCGCATCTAGTTTAAATAATCTATGGTACCTGTGCCCTCGTCGACAACTCTCGTGTCATCAACAAAAGTGTATTATTCCCTAGTTATACAATAGGTAGCCGTGCTGATAACAAACAACGGGTAGCCGTGATGATAACAAACAACGGGTAGCCGTGCTGATAACAAACAACGGGTATCCGTGCTGATAACAAACAACGGGTAGTCGTGATGATATCCACTCGACGTTCGCAAACGTATATTTATCATACGATTATCATTATTAAGTAGCCGTGCATTATCTGAATGGACATATCACGGTAATAACACTATGTTATCTGGATAGATATATTACCCTGACACTCTGTCATCGGATCATAAATGACAATTGTTAACTCATGACCCCAACCTATGATAGGAATTATTTTAGCCCTAAAGGTAGATGCCAGACCTAACCAGACCTGTGTCCGAGTACATTGGTAATGGCTGAAATTAATACAAGTTCATTGCAAAAAGCTGAGTACGAGTACGAGTACATTTACATGAGTACTAGTACGAGTACATATTGTATGTTAAAGTGAATTATTAGCAACAGTATATTTTTAAAATAAACTTGTTAATTAAGTTATATAGTTCAGGAACAATTGATTATGCAAAAGCAGTTGATCAGACATGTGGCATGATATATATATATATATATATATATATATATATATATATATATATATATATATATAATATATATATATATATATATATATATATATATATATATATATATATATATATATATATATATATATATATATATATATATATATATATATATATATATATATATAGGGGCACTCTGATTAACTTTGAGGCACTGACATATTCGGCACCTGTACTATCACTTAAACCAATCATTACCTAGGGTTACCATCTCAGAAAAACCAAACCAAAGAGCTTCAAATATGCATGTAATGATCTCAAAAAGAATGGGTAATTGCTCAATCTACTCTATGTTAAGAACGTTATAAAATAAAGCAATTAGCAAGAGGCCTGATGCAATAAACCATTTCTTACATCTGCTCTGTCAGACCCTAGATGTAGTTTTGCTAGCACCTGAAGTAAATGTAGGTTTACTCTGCACAGTACACAATATGAGGCTTATTAAGCAATAATATAAAACAGTACATCAGGTGCTAGTTCTTAACACTGCTCCTTGTAGGAGGAACAAAAGCATTTAAAGGCTAACTGATGAATGGTCCCTTTAATGTATTTAAACAATTCAGATACTTTATGAAAGTATTTAAATAAACAATGTTTTCATGATATTAATACAAATACATATACTACTACTGTGTTAAAAATAAAATCTTATATAATTGTCACTGCATCATATTACAAAGGTACTGAGATGTACTTATACAATCTGAGTACATTGAGCATGAATGCGAGTACGAGTACATTACCCATAATTTCCTTGATTTCGAGTAGGAGCACGGGTACTTGTACTTCAAAAATGCACAAAAGTTCACGAGCATCAAGTACATCTGCCCCAGGTCGGAACAGTAAAAACCGAATTGCTCAAAGCTAACCCTACCTCATTTATCATCTGTTATCACCCCGACATCGTTGGCGAGCATGGCGCAGGAACCTAGTCAGGCGTTACTCCCCCGTTTAAGCGAACCTGGCGAAGTGGACTAGACAAAGGCTTGCCACATGGGGTAGTCTGTACATTACACCCTATGCGATACTATATACATTGCTTTCTATAGTACTGAAAAGTTCAACGCAGTTCAGGCATATGCTCTATTAGTACGGTGACAGATTGACATGCCAAGGGGGAAACACTTGCTGAGTTATAGTAAGATTAACATACCTATGCAAACGTGATGACTGCATATATCCTTAAGAAGTGTTCTTTGGGTGTCCAGTCTTTACGCTGAATTCTAGTTTTCCGTGTTGTCCGTTCTGCATTCGCGAGCGGTATGTCACCCTACACGCTGTTGGAAATTGTGAGTCATTGCGCGTGACGAGCGAGATATGCGTAGAAAATGTCATTATGTACACAGACAACGGCCTTCTAGACACTGTAATTGGGCTTGTAGGCGGACTGGTAGGGCTCGGTGACATTGTGCTGTGATCCGTGAACCGACAGCCTCGCGGCATCTACACGATCTATTCTCTTGGACAAGTAGGGCAGATTTGACGCGGGTATATATAATTCTATATTTTTTTTTGCTAAGGGAGTGTTTATCTATCCTAACCTTATTCTCTCAGAAGCGTTCGTCTTCAAAACCACGAGAGTGTCGAAACATATACCATGTACCAGCGGTCAGTAACACCATACGTCACTGTTTGAGGGGCGCGATGACATGCCGTTTACAAGGTTGGACTCTCAATCGAGAGAACCCGGTTTCAAATCCCACTGCGATCGCTTCGAACCTTTGACAATTTGATCACCTCACGTTTCCACAGTTCACTCAGCTGTATAAATAAGTACCTGGCAATACAGACAATGGTGGAAATGTGAACAAATAGTCTTCGCAATTGGAGCGTAGCTGAATGCTTCCCAGAGAAGTTCAAATGGCATTGGAATGAACAGGTCTGTCAGTGGGTGAAGTGTTAACGATTTGAGCGCCCGCCCGCCCGCCCGCCCGCCCGCCCGCCCGCCCGCCCGCCCGCCCGCCCGCCCGCCCGCCCGCCCGCCCGCCCGCCCGCCCGCCCGCCCGCACGCCCGCCCGCACGCCCGCCCGCCCGCCCGCCCGCCCGCCCGCCCGCCCGCCCGCCCGCCCGCCCGCCCGCCCGCCCGCCCGCCCGCCCGCCCGCCCGCCCGCCCGCCCGCCCGCCCGCCCGCCCGCCCGCCCGCCCGCCCGCCCGCCCGCCCGCCCGCCCGCCCGCCCGCCCGCCCGCCCGCCCGCCCGCCCGCCCGCCCGCCCGCCCGCCCGCCCGCCCGCCCGCCCGCCCGGATGGCCCTAGCTATCAGATCACATCCGTTCCTTTGTGAGTTCTGTGCCAAAATTATCGCTGGGGTAATACATGAGTTGGGGTTTCTTTTTATTAGTAAACTTGATGAATTTACTGATTCATCATCAGTAAATAAGCGGCGTGTCAATGGTAACCTTTCAAACCCAGAATAGTAGGTTGACCTGGTGCGGCACGAAGAACGTCTGATCACCCGATGCGATTATACGTTTTCTTAGACATGCGCTGCGCGTGGACGAGCCGTGTACAGTGAAGAAAGTGTTCACGTCCCGGGCTGTAATATTTCCGATCTCCCCAAACCCTCTATCACACTTCATATGAAGGGGAATATCTCTAGCGTTCACCCCCACTTCCTTTATATCAATATATTGAAACACCCAAAATAAGGTTTGTTTTATATTTTGTTAACGCGGGTATAACCTTTAAACATTTTTTGTGCACATATCAACTGAAAATGTTATTAGAGAAAGTAAAAATAGTTCGGGGCGTTTTAGGGAGCACGTCTCCAAAGCACCCGCTAGCTGTCCCCAAAACACGCCTACCCGCCCGACCATTCATTTAGTTGCCATTAAAGGCAAACTTTGTAATAAGAATTGTAGAACAATTATTCTGTACATATACTAATTATAATTTTACTTATACTCTCACCGACTACACTACTAACTAGTGTAGACAAAGGTCACACACATATATGTCAATACCACATTTGTCATGGAATCACTGGCAACATTCTGGGCATTGAAGCCAATCCTCAGTTTGTGCGTCTTTGGGCAATTCGCTGTCGTCGCAGTAAATTGAACCCGGAACGTAATAGTTGTTTATGTAGCTGGGGTGCGTTTGTGGGATATACAAAGGGTGCGGTTTAAGATAAATAACAAGGGATATTAAAAATGGAATACCGAAATTAAATTCCGATAATGAGCAGAGCGCGAGGGACAAAGGAAAAAAGCGACAATGGGAAAAGGGAGAGACAGGGAAATGGGAAACAGAGATAAACATATGAGACCGGGGATACACAATGAGACATGTACAGAGAGATACAAATGGAGAAAGAGATAGATGGGGTGACAGAGGGATACAAACAAAGACAAATAGAGAAAAGGGGAGACAAAGGGGAAAGAAGGATACAGAGGGAGACAGTGGGAGACAGAAGGAGAGAGAGGGACATAAGGAAACCGAGGGCGAGATATGGAGACAGAGATAGCGGCAGGGGAAGATATCGGGAGACATAGGGAATCAGGAGAGAGAGAGATAGGGCCACCATAGGAAAACATAGGGAGACAGAGACCGATATGGGGAGAGAGAGGAAGAAATAGATGAACAGAGAGTCTGAAGGAGACAGAGAGATATAAAGAAACAGAGGGAAACATTGGAAGAGAGGGGAGACAAAGGGGGACAGAAGGAAACAGAGGGCAACATATGGAGATAAGGGGAGACGGAGGAGACAGGGAGAACAAGGGCGGTAGGGGACAGGAAGACACAACATGGGAAACAGAGGGATAAAGGGGAGACAGGGGAAGACAGAAAAAGACAGAGAAAGACAGAGAAAGACAAAGAAAGAAACAGAAAGATGAGATTTACAACGAAGAACAACTAAAATGGTTACACAATTGTGATATCTTAGGTATGAAAGCCACTTATTAGTGACTCTTCTCCTGCTTGAGGCATCTCTAAGTAACCCCCCTACGCTTCTAATTTAAATAGCGTTGACTACCAAAAATATTGGTTATGTTACCCATGCCACTTCTACTG
Organism: Lamellibrachia satsuma; assembly: GCA_033239005.1. Lineage (NCBI taxonomy): Eukaryota > Metazoa > Annelida > Polychaeta > Sabellida > Siboglinidae > Lamellibrachia > Lamellibrachia satsuma. Next base: position 3,581,725 of record BSQZ01000038.1, on the reverse strand, counting down.
CTGCTGCTAGCCCTTCCGCAAATACTGCTGCCCCCTTTCCACTTAGATGCAGCCCGTCCTTCATGTACATATCACCCCTTCCAACAAAACTTCCCCATACATCCACAAAACCCACTTCCTCTTCTCTACATAGCTTTTCGACTAGAATGTTAATTGCCATCCCCCGGCAATTTCGATATCTATGACCCCTCCTTCATATAACTGGTAGAATCCCTGACAGTATTACCTGCTCAACCCGCGTCTGCTTTAGTTCCTGTATTTCCTAACTATGGCAGTTGTACCCTCCCTCTCTACGTTATTTGTCCCTACGTGTACTAAAAACAGATCCACCCTTGCCCAAACCCACAATGTGTTCTACCCTCTCAGTTATTGCCTCTGTTTTGGTCCCAGGCAAGTAAACTACAACGTCCTCTCCCTTGTTTAAGACTCTGTCGGTCTTCCTAACTATTGAGTCCCCCACAAACACCCTCGCTCTCTTTCTCACCCCCTCTATCATTGCCTCAGAATAGCTCTTCCGATGGATCCCCTCCATCACAGTCTGTCCTGCAGCCTTGTCACTTGGTGGCAGACTGTTATCAGGATCTCTCTCACGCATCAACATTTCACCTTTCCCTCCCGTCTCCTGGCTAACTTGTGCTCCCGTCGCCTTCCCTCCCGTCTCCCTCACTCACTTAACTATCGTCTCCTACCCCCCCCCCGACTCCTTCCCCACTCCCCTTTCCTTCGATCCACTTGTCTTCCCTCCCATTTCTTTCCTTCTCGTCTCCTTTCGTCCTGTCTCCCTATGACCCGTCTCCTTCCGTCCTGTCTCCCTACGATCTTACCTCCTCTCAACCTCCTCCCAGGCTGAGGTGAGTTCACCCTAACATCTCTCTCGTCGTCTTCCCCCACTTTATCCACTTTATCCACTGTCCCCTCACCAGAACCACTGGCACAAACCACCTGCTCCCTTCCCTCCACTGCCATAACGAGCAGCCTCAGCTGTTCTAACTCCACTTCAAGTTCCTTCATCCTCGTACATCCACTACACTCAAAACTAAAACTATCCGCCTGAACCTCAGCCCAGGACTTCTCACATCCGGACTTGACGAAATCCACCCAGACATGAGTTAAAATTAGTAAAGGATCGATGTAGATTCGACATTAGGAAGCACCCGTTCTCACAGAGGACAATAAATGAAAGGAACAAATTGTCTAGAGATTGTGTGACTGCTAGCAGCGTGAATATGTTTAAAAACAAGGTTGACACATATCTCAGGAGGGCGGGTTATAAGTAGATGAACATTGTTGGACTCTCGATAAGCCAATGGCTTCCTTGTCCACTTGCCATCTGGGCTTTGGCTTGGATGGCAAATCTTGTTAAATCTTGATACAATCGGCAAGTACGATTTAATTAGACTCCGCATGGAGGCGTCACTACGTCTATGTATCAGTGCAAACATTAGTTAATATGAAAGCTAGAGCTGTGTGTACTGCTCGCTTTACCAGTCGCTGTGCTTTATGTAATATGCCGTTTTCACACCAAAATCTGAAGAAACCTTAGCGCATGATATCCATAAAAAACATTGTTTTAAATATAAAAGCATACATGCTATGTTTCATACGATTCATAGCTATGTACATGTATTGTACATGCAAATTAACCAGTATATTGTAATAATAAAGTATAATACATAATTCAGCATAGATCATAGGGAAAATGGGACGTTCGCCCAAACAAGCGTGTTGTGTAATGGACCAGATGCCACCTTTGAATGGATAATGACATTGGAAGGTAAAGACAACTGACAGAAAAGGTAATAGTCGATATATTGTATGATAAATGAACATATCGCGATATCCAGCCATTGTGTGAACATCCATAATTATCTAACAATATTTAACAAGATTCCAAACAACAAGTTCCAGATGACAAGTGGTCAAGGAAGCCATTGGCTTATCGAGAGTCCAATACTGTTTTCATCTATTTGTAGCCCGCCCTTATCAAATATATGTCATTCTATTTTTAACCACATTCATTCTACAAATACACAATCATTTAACAGTTCGTTCCATTCATTAATCGCTCTCTGTGAGAATGAGTACTTACTCATGTCCAGCCTAAAAGGTTCCTTAACTAATGTTGTTTTGTGTCCTCTGGTTCTACAGTCGTCTTTAAGTTCGAAGAACATATTCCTATCAATATCCTCATAACCATTCACTATTGTAAACACTTCTATTTGGTCTCCTCTTAGTCTCCTGTTTTCTATTGTTATCAATCCACATTCTAATAAGTGGCTTTCATACCTAAGATATCACAATTGTGTAACCATTTTAGTTGTTCTTCGTTGTAAATCTCATCATCTACTATTTCTCTATGTCTTCTGTATGTTAGCCACTTTTCTACCCAGTCGATTACATCATTGTATATACCGTGGGCTTTTTGTTTAAGTAATAATCTTTGATGCGGCACTTTATCGAAAGCTTTCTGGTCTGGTCTGTAGTTTTCTGACTTGTTAAGCTTTCTGAAAATCTTAGTAGACATCCACTGGTGACCCATTATCTACCCACTTAATTGCTTCTTAAAAACATGATATGTTGGTTAGACATGACCTTGCTTTTACGAACACATGTTGATATGTATTAATTTTTCTAGTAATTTGCATGCAACTGATGTTAAACTCAGCGGTCTGTAATTTTCTGACTTGTTACTCGATCCCTTCTTAAATAGCGACGTAATGTGTACTTATTTCCATTCTGAAGTAACTATTTTTTCTAAGAATGACAAGTTAAACAATTTTGCAATGGTGTACTGATTTGCTTTACATTTTTCTTAAACAGTTTTGGTGGTATCCCATCAACTCCTGGTAGTTTATTATTTTTCATCTTCTTAATTTTCTTTGCTGTCATTTCGGGTGTTACAAATAACGACCCTAAATTAATTATCTGGTTTTTCGCCCTCAAATTTAATACGTGCAACTGGAAATGAGCTGGTAGCTTCTGTGGTAAAAACTGAGCTGAAATAGTAATTCAGAACATCTACTATATGAAACCCGTCTGCAATTATGTTTTCACTGTTATTTTCCAGTGGTCCGGCCTTATCTCGAACTTTCTGTTTTCTTCTTACATACGCATAGAAACTCTTGCTCTCATATTTTATAATACCTGACAATTTGTTTTGAAAGGTTCTTTTGGATTTTCTTATTTCAGTTGTGGTTATAATTTGTGTATTATTCTACATATCCAGTACGTTTATATACCCTCACAACATCTGCTTGTGAGCACTTTTCTTTCTTCCTGAACCTTTTCCCTTGTTTTCTTAATGGAACAAATCCCTTAGTAATACCCTCTCATCTTTTAGGCAAGTCCAGCATTATGTTTTGCTGTCTTGTTCTTCAGCAAGTTTTTCCAATCTATATTCGCTAGATATGTGTTCATCTCTTTATATTATCGGGCACGGCAGCGTAGCGGTTATAACGAAGGGCTCTCAATCGAGAGAACCCATGTTCGAATACTCTGGCTGCCGTTTCGAAGTTTTGGCAATTTCGTTCATCCCACGTTGCCATAGTTCACTCAGCTGTATAATTGAGTACCTGGCTAGAGACAGAGATGGATATCGGAACGACTAGTCTTCGCGCAGTACTTTGACAGGTGCTATGCATTTGTTTTATTAATAAGGATGGTTTAGGTTGCATTAAGCTCTGCTATTGGCTAGTTAGACTTCCGGCACAATATGGTCGCCGTAGTATTTAACGAATGTGCACGAATTTAGGAGCGGACGTGTGTTGTTCTAAAAGGTTGCGTAGTAATCTCGTTTCCGAGATTGGATTAAAAACGAATAATTAATTTATTTTCGCCCATGTTTTGTGTACAACTTTCATGTCATGTACGAATGTCTTCGACTAAAATAAACAAGTCAACATTCTTCTGTGTCGAGACTGGGGCGTTTTTTTATTTTCACTGGGGGGACGCAACGTCCTAAAAGGGCACTCCTAATGGTTAAAAAAGGCAGTTTACGCAGTATTAATATACACTGACGACTGCATATCGGTACGAAAATAAATGTTACACATATAGGGGTCAAAATAGGCCGTGTCCACACCATTCAGTGCCACCAGGAGGCGGACGTTTGTCGTGATATAACCCATGCTGATGCGGTGATTGTCGACAACGAGTTTGTGACGACTCACGATCCTTTCGGTCTGCATAGAGGGTGGACTCGTACAACCCAGAGATGCTAACACCTTCTGAACTGAACCTGTGGTGACTGGCAGAAGATGCCGCAGTCTGACAGTAATCTTACAACCGAGATCAAAGCCATTAGACAGGAATGGCACATTCATCATGTTCTCCCATTGCTCGGCTGCCCCGTCTGCAAAGACAGATGCCTCGTCTGGGAAAAGACGTCTGACGACGCGCACGCCATGCTCAACAAATGATCCCAGATTGCGTAATATCACCAAGCCCTTCCTGTCGTCGATGACGTCCTCCTGCTACGAGTACGTGCGTTCACAGAGATATTCGTCGGATGCTTGCTCGTGCATTACGGCGGTTCGTACCAACGAACTGGTGGATCGACTTTCGATGTGTTAGGTTCTCACTGGTTCTATCGGTTAGGCAACTCTCTTTCCCGTCTCTTCTTCCCGGGAATGGACCATCCCTCACGAGGCTCAACTTCTTGATGGCAGCGCCACTCACAGTGAAAAGATCGATGATGAACAGCCTCCTGGAGAGTTTCACATATCTCCAGGATGTCGCCCATCAGTGGTGCGGTGATCCACATCTGTTGGTTTTTCCAGATTCCCAGAAACCCTTTGCCTTCAGCCTTCTCCTTTCTGTCGCTGGTACTTTCTGGTTCCTGCGTTTGTTCCCACACCTTAATGCAGGCTGGTAGGTTATTCAGCACATCATCCACCAGATGCAGCTCGTGCTGGACAAACCTGACATCGTGGTGCCGGGGGAACTGTTTGACATTCCCGGACTGCGTTGATAACATCTTCATCATTCTCGGCGTCCGGAAGAATCGTACGAACCCCAGTAGATTAGACTTCCAGATGCCCAGCTCCGGTACGGTGCTGACGACCGCCTCGATGGCTAAGTCCGACAGGTGAACAGCACACCAGAAAATTGTCAGACCTCTCTGAACTTGGTCAGCAAGCAGAAGCCATAGCTCACATTGACTGCCAGTGTTTGCTAATTCGCCGTCAGTGGTGACACCGACGAACGTCGAGTTTTCACCTCCGGTCAGATCCAAAGCTTTGTTCACCGCTTCCAGTAGTCCAATGGCACCATTTTTCTTTGGCTAATGCATGACGACGAACACACTCGCTACCCTACCATCACTGTTAGCCATCAGTCCACTTATAAACTTGTGGTCCAACATTTGCTTGTCGATCTGCACACTGAAGACTGTGCATCTGTTGAACATTTGCGAACATACGCACTTTCTCTAGTTCGTATATGACATCCAACATCTGCTTGTAGTAGTTCAGATCCCTTTAATGTATGTCGCTAGACGCAGGGGTAAAAATAACAAATTCCACAGCTGCACCGTTTTTTTGCAAACGATGGTCCGACGCCAACATGCCAGAGATCGCACAGGCCAAGATCGGGCGGAGACCGTTTCGATTAGACAGTCGTTGTATACGTCGACGGCCGCAGAAACAAAGCAGAGACTGCGCGTAGCCATGGATGCGACGTTGTGCACTCTTCACAGGCTTCGTTCATCTTCTTTTTGTTTGTTGCTGCTATGTGCGGTTCAGAAGTTATATTTCCAGCCTATCACTACTGTCCGCCCTGACGCCGTTAGCGATGGCTATAGTGTCATTTTTAGAACTTATCCTTGCCATCTCCTCATACTCCTGATATGTTGCGCATAGAATGTGAGCCCTTGTTCGACCACATTTCTTTGCCGAACATGACCGAACTCCGGGAATGTGTTGACAATATCTGCAATATTTAACGGAATTCCTTTGTACGTCGGTGTGCGGGAACTTGACTGTCTCTGGTCTGAAGTTGCGTTATCGATTTCCTGACCAGGTGTCTGGGATAGGTGATGATCTTTGTCGTCAGGAGTGTGGTCAGGAGTAATGGCAGTGGGCGGATCATGGTTGCTTGATGAACTGGTAGTGGGGTGAGAGCACGACGAAGGCAGTATCTATCTGATTGTTGGTACACCTTTGTCTAAGAGAGTGTCATGAGATGTGATGGCAGGGAACGGATATTGACTGCTTGATGAACTGGCAATCGGATGAGAGCACGACGAAGGCAGTATCTCTATGCCTGGTGGTACACCTTCGTCTTTGGGAGTGTCATCAGATGTGATGGCAGCGGACGGGTCATGGTTCCATGGCGCCATTGTGGGTATTTCTGGCAATTAGTAATTGAGGCTGCGTCGACAAATCGTGTAGAAGCGTTGACATTTTGCGGCAGATTTGTATAGCTCTTCTTATTTTCGCTTTGCATTTCTGTTTCTCTTAGGCATGACTGGCAGGATATCGACCTGAGCAATTTAGATGGTTAAATGTAATAACTAAAAAAAACATGTTTATTTAAAACACTAGATTGAATACTCTAGACTCCATACATATACATATTGATGATATAGGCCTAAGGCAAGAAACGTGAGTATTACAAAATATGCATACCACGTATGTCAATCAAATGTTTAGCTCAGTACATAACAAATCAAAATATAGAACACACGTGCTTCCAAAACTTACATGTGCAAATGTTGATTACATTTCATGTTAATTAATGAGTCGACCACCAACATTTGATTAACAATTTTCCAAAGTTGAAACTCCTGCTGACCGCCAACTTTCCATATCACATGTAGAACAATATAAACTACTCATACATTTTAAAGTTTATTTGTTTATAATGTATCCAATATGCTTATCTGAGTTACTATGCTTATAATTCAATTTCTCATAGATGCGGATAATTAATTGTCTAGGCTACTGCCTCAATCGAAATCTACCCAGACAGGTTTATGGCTGTCATGATGTTTGTATCACCTTATCGACAAGAGGGATCATTATTTGTATTATTAAAATGTGATTATTTGGTGATATTTGTTAAACGTTTCTCGTTGCATTCGTTGGACACAACACACCCACTTTGTCATGTTTATTTATTATTTCGAATTATGGAACAGGAAATATAACACACTTTGTTAAAATGTAAGATGCCCCTCAGAACCGTATCAGTAAATTGGTCTTTTGTAGACAAATTGCCCTTCTATTACATTGGAAGTTTCTTGGTTATGCCACCAGTGAAAATTAAGTAAAACACTAACAAAAGAATACAATACGTATACAATTCGTCGCCATTTAGTGTGAGATTATAGGGAAAGAGGTGTAATATCGCTCATAGGACTTCAGCGTCCCATTCGGCTGTAGTACTACACGAGCGACATCAGCAGCGCTCCTTAGCGACTAAAGTACTGGTCAAGGAATGGTCAAGGAGTCCTGTAATAGGGGTCAGAAGTCATCCAACGCATGGGAGCAGCGGTGGCGGCGGATGCAGCGAACATCATTCATTAACAGGGATCAAAGGGCCTGACGAGGAAACGAGAAAGGAACAAAACACGGTATTGTACGAGTGAACATGTATTTTATTGCCAGAACTTCCCATTATTTTTATTGCCATTAAAACTATTTTAAAAAGCTATGGACTGGTGGTTGCCGTACAGACAGCTAGTGAGAGAAGGCGGTTTTTTAACAGTAGACGTACTTTTTATGACTAGGCCACGCGTTCATACCAGACCTGCAGCAAGCAATCGGTGAAGTTTTTATCAGTATACAGCTATAATACAAAGGCACTGTACACCAGTATACAGCTACAGTACAAAGGCAATGTACACCCAGGACACATCTAGAATGCATAATTACTACATCCTCAGTACACAGCCAGAATAAATAATCACTACAGCTCCAGTACACAGTTAGAATGCATAGTAACTACATTACCAAAATGTAGAAAACAGTCAGTGCACCCCCAGTACACAGCTAAACTACATGGTCATTTAGGCAATTAGAATACATAGTCAATGTACGAACATATTAGTTAGAACATATACTTACAGCACTCCCAGTACACATGCATAATAAACGGTGCATGGTAACAATTACAGTTAAGGGTACTATTTACACCCGCTCTTTGCAGCAGTCACGTTGTTGCGCCCCACCACTAACAGGGTTGTTGACTCCTAGCCGCCAGTTATTTTTAATAGCGCCGTTATCGCATTATCATTTAAAGCTATTTTTAAAAGCTATGGACTGGTGGTCGACGTACAGATAGCGAGAGAGTAGAGGCGGTTTAACAGACGTAGACGTACTTTTTTTATGACTAGGCCACGCGTTCATAGACCGTTTATCGGATTGGCCCAGCGAAATGCAGCAAGCAAGCGGTGTAGTTTTTACCAGTACACTATGTGTTAAAGTAGGTCACAATACGTATATGTAGGCGGTGAATTTATCATGTCTGTATTAGTATAACATTACAAAGTATTCTATCAATGACGCTAAATCTAAAAGGTAAGTGAATATATACTAATATAAAGTAAACATACTGATAATATTGCTAATTGAAAAAGTTACACAAGTAAATTACAGATAATATTTAAGGTCAGTAAAAATAATGAAAACCGTGTTTTGTTCCTTTCTCGTTTCCACGTCAGGCCCTTTGATCCCTGTTAGTGAATGATGTTCGCCGCCGCCGCCGCCGCCGCTGCCGCTTCTTTTCGTCGGATGACCTCTGACCCCTATACCAATACTCCTTGACCACTCCTTGACCAGAACATTAGTCGCAAGGGAGCGCTGCTAATGTCGCTCATGTAGACTAACTCCACGGTTCTATATATTATGTTTATGTTCCACCCTACATTGATGCACCTGAACTTTTGTCACGACCCAAAACTATATCACTATCAGAAGAACAACCACAATGGACATTGTGTGTGAGTGCTTGCGTGCGTGCGTGCGTGTGTGCGTACGAACGTGCGTGCGTGCCTGCGCTTGAGTTCGTGATATGTTACTTCCCCCGGATAATCAGATATGACTTCTGGTAATATCCACAATAAGCTGAGTCCAACCAATCCTCTCTCGTGTTACTTTTCTCAACTCATTCATTGTCAGCTTTGATGCTTGTCTCATCCATTCATCTCATATGAGGCCTTCCTCTTTACCGCGTTCATTCACATATTTCGATAACTATCGACTTGTCCAACCCGTTCCCCTTGACAAGCATTCTCTGCCAGAAGTACATTAACTTATGTTGATATAGTATTGCTTAGTGTGGGAGGACCTGATTTACCTCTTCAGGTGGCGGACTAGTTTGATATCCTGGTCGTCCATGATATTCTTTGCATCTTCCTCCAGCACCACATTTCGAAGCCGTCGGTTCGTTTTCTTTCCTTCCGCTTGGTGGTTCACGACTAGCTTCCATCAATGCTACTGCGCAATACAGAGCTGTTCCAGCATGTTTAGGCGATTGAAATAACAAGGTAATAGCGTTAATGATAATAATTAATAATTCAAACTGCGACAGTAATAGACAAAGTGACTAATAATGCTAACGCAACCTACCCATATAACCATGACATTTGATGTTGACCTGCTGTCAACATCTGTCGTCAACACCAATTAATGTGGTTGTTGTACAAAGACTTATTTCGGGTCGACAAATGCAGTTCTCGATGTTTCGAATTATAAATGCGCGGAATATTGTTCGTTAATTAGCAACAATATTCCAGTATAAACATAATGTGTACACATGTATGTCATATTCAGAGGCGTATTCAGTTATGTTGGTGACCTGGAACAAGTTGGGATTGTGAGGATTCAAACCCCTGAGGTGGTCATTTTTAATACATATATAAACGACTATATTTTTTTAAACCTACAATAATAGTTTGTCTATTTTTAGGCTTTCCACCTAACACACCATTACATACACAATATCATGACATTTTATTAATAAACCTATAATATTATGGAAATCATGGATTAGAAAACATTATTTTACGTAGCTGTTTAACTGGAAGAAAACAATATGTCGAATTTGATGGTACCAATTCTGATATGCTTCCCACTGCCTCAGGGATCCACTTTTTATTTACTTGTATGACATTACAAACGCTAGCACAGTGGTTGAATTACTACTATATGCAGATGAGTCAACATTAATAAGTACGTTGGGATCTTTTTGCATACATGATAATTTCCATGACATCAATATTGAGTGAGATAAAATAAACGAGTGGCTAAAAGTTAAGAAACTACCATTAAGTGACGTTTTCTTCGTCGAATCGGAAGCAGACAAGTTGTTTTTCTACGTTTGGGAGTCCCGAATTGGGTCAAAGATGCCCAAAGCGAAGAGAAAGTCGGCAGGAGCCGCAATCTTGGATGGCCTTGCTATGGACTACGGTGTTGACCAATTATCTTTGATGGCACACCCCACAGGGGTTACATCTACAGCCCTATTGGCTGGCCCCACAGGGGTTAAATCGACAGCACTGTTGGCTGGCCCCACTGGGGTTTCAGAGACAGAGTCGGAGGTTGCACACCCAACCGAACCAACGGCGTCTACATCGACAACGAACGATGAGGTGCGGAGTTTGCAACTGTCCGTACAGACGTCAAACCAGATGGCATGGTTTTTTGACAAGCTGGCAGAAGAAGAGATCGACGACGAACAGCCATTAACAAATGAAAGTTCGTCGCAGATAGACAGTGCCATGCCGATAGATACGTTAACAGGACTTGAACAGTTCTACGTGCCGGATGAGAGGGTGGCGACAGACATTGACGGGCAATTGGTAAACATTGTGAACAATGTTTTGAAGAAGCGGCTGCCAGACGATAAGTTAAAAGAAAAACTGGAAGCGTATGTACGCCCGGGGAACTTCGGTGGGTTGACGCAGACTAGAGTAAATCCCTAGATTTGGGAGAAACTCTCGGCTGCCACGAAGTCACGTGACATGAAAGCACAGCGTGCTCAACAGGCAATTGTGCAAGTCATGGTGGCCGTCACCCATGTCACAAACAATCTCGTTGTGAGCACGAGATCGGACGAGCCTATAACAAAAAAACAAGATGGCGGACACGGTCACATGTCTTGTAGATACGTTGGCTTTGGTGGGCTACGTCAACCAAGACGTGAACCAGAGAAGACGTGAATACCACCGCGGCGACCTGAACCAGGCATATAGGGGATTGTGTAACGCTGACACGGAAGGGTCTGCCTGGCTCTACGGAGATGACTTGACAACGCGCGTCAAAGCGATTTACGAAACTAATCGAATTGAAAAGTTAAGGTAATTGTACCTCAGGCATTCAATACTAATATGAGTAATGAAAAATGTATCTTTAAGTTGGATGTTGATCACGGTTTCCAGGCTGGTGCCACTAGATTGCATTACAAACAGTGGCTGAAACTTACATCAGATAGATTTATACTACAAGCGGTCACTGGTGTTTGTTTAGATTTTGACAATTTGCCTAGCCAAACTTGCAGACCAAGCCCTCTAAAATTTTCAGAATCTGAATTTGCGATTATTGATACACAGATTAAGGATTTTCTACAATTACGGATCATAGAGAAGGCTGTTCCTTCAGCACAGAAATGTGTGTCCAATGTCTTTAGCAGACATAAGAAAAATGGTTCCTCCAGACTCATTCTAAATTTGGTCAAACTCAATCCATTTATTCAGTATCACCACTTCAAAATGGATACGATTGACACAGTTATCAATCTTATGAGTAGGGGATGTTTTATGGCCTCGATTGATTTATCGAATGCATATTATTCTGTTCCAATTGCGGAAGAATACAGATGTTTGTTGAGGTTTGTTTGGCAAGATGAGTTGTTTCAATTCAAGGTTCTGCCAAATGGGCTTTCGTCTGCACGTAGGATTTAAAAAAAAAAATTTAAACCGGTGTATGCTCATTTGAGGCAATTAGGACATATAGCATGTGGATATATTGATGATTCTTTTATTATGTCAGATACATATATCAATTGCTTAAACATTATTAGGGTCTCACATGATTTATTCATGTCGTTAGGAGTTTTTGTTAACTTTGAAAAATCAAATTTGATACCCAGTAAATAAATGGAACATTTGGGTTTCATTTTAAATTCCACGGATATGACAGTGTCACTTACGAGTAAGAAGAAGATCAGTCTTCTCGCCAAATGTAGAGAGGTGATTTAACTGTAATGCACCTTCGATCAGAGCAGTAGCTGAGCTCATTGGCAGATTGGTTTTTTCATTCACAGGGGTCGAGTTTGGACATTTGCACTATAGGCAATTAGAATTAGAAAAGGTTTTAGCGTTAAAACGAGTTGCAGGAGATTATGAGAAAAAAAGTTTCTTGTCCGAGAGGGCTAAAGCAGAAATTCAATGGTGGATCGTCAATGTTAATTCCGGGCTTCGTCATATTGAGCATGGAAAGATGCTGTTTAAATTGACAACTGATGCCTCTACAGAAGGTTGGGGGGGACAGTGTTTGAGTTCATCCTTGATGGAGACCCACACAATACAGGAGGGCGTTGGACTTTGGAGGAGACAAAAGCACATATTAACAAGTTAGAGCTTAAAGCAGGGATGTTGGGACTTCAGACATTTTGTTCTGGTATTTACAATGTGCATGTTAAAATCTATCTGGACAACACCACAGCAGTGGCTTATATAAACCATATGGGTGGATCGCATTCTGAACAATGTAATACATTTGCACAGAATATCTGGGAATTTTGCAGACGGCGTAATTTATGGATAACCGCAGCACATTTGCCAGGGCATTTAAATGTTTCCGCAGATGCAAAGTCACAAGTGTTCGATGATAAAACTGAATGGAAATTGAATACCAATGTTTTCCAGGAGATTGTTTCCACATTTGTTGTACCAGAAATTGATCTTTTTGCATCTAGATTGAATTATCAACTTAAACCGTACGTTGCATGGGCACCTGACCCAGAAGCAAAATATATTGATGCATTCACTCTAGATTGGTCTAACTTTATGTTTTATGCTTTTCCACCATTTAGCATTTTGGGGCAGGTACTCAGGAAAATAGAGTACGACAGAGCCAAGGGTATTCTGGTGCTGCCAAATTGGCAAACACAAGCGTGGTTCCCGCTGCTGCGGAGACTGTTGATAACAGAGCCATTGACACTCAACTGGCATCCATATCTGGTAGGTTTACCCTTCCAGAAGGGACAACATCCACTGGGCAAGAAGCTGCAGTTAATGGCATGTTTCTTGTCCGGAGTGCACTGAACGATAAAGGTTTTTCGCCACCGTCCATCGACATTATTCTAAATTCCTGGCGGGATTCCACTAAGAAGCAATATCTCACATATGTACATAAATGGATACAGTTTTGTAACATGCATAATTTGAATATTTTCACTGCAAATATTGCACACATTTTGGATTTTTTTACAGATTTGGTTAATACTGGTTTAACGTATAGTGCCATTAATACAGCAAGAAGTGCTTTATCCTCTTTTCTTGGTATCACGGTAGATAAACCGGTTGGCACAGATGCACTAGTTGTGAGATTTATGAAAGGTGTAGCACGGGACAGGCCATCGTTGCCAAGATATAATTGTATCTGGGACGTTGCCAAGATATAACTGTATCTGGGACGTGAACGTTGTGTTGAATATGTTCAGAAAACAACCACTAGCAGAATTTCTTTCACTGTATGATCTGACTCTTAGAACGGTTTTATGATAAGCCTTTGTCTGACACTGAATGTTCTAGCGCTAGGTTTGCAAAATCTTTATTACAAACATGATTGTAACCATATGAAACATTATGTATTGCATTTCTTCTTGTAGCATTGAAGGAGAATAAATAGTGGACATTTTTTAGATTCACGCAGGGTTATTTTGTTGTCGAACAATTTGGTTACTGGCAATTGAGTGTAACCACAACTTTAAAATCTCATGGAGGCCCTGCTTCCGGTAGGTGACTGAATAGAATTTGGAGGTTAAACGAGAACTTACCTGGAAGTTTGAAGTTTGACAGGAATTCAGTCACAACCGGAATCAGGGCTTACATGCCCGCCCATATTGAAAGCCTTTACAGTGAGATATTACAGCATACTACCCACCTTTAGAATAGGCTTTGTGGTTCACTCATTGGCATTTCAAGATTGACTACTGGAGCTGCGCACGCACATCTCATGTAAGCCCTGATTCCGGTTGTGACTGAACAGAATTCCTGTCAAACTTCAAACTTCCAGGTAAGTTCTCGTTTAACCTCCAAACTAATGTATACTGGTATGGGGATCTCAACCCAACATAATAACAAAACTACAGAAGAGAGCAAAAAGAATAATAGCCGTCTATATAACGAGCACATTGATCCTTTGATCAAAATCTAAAACAGCTAAAAGTGGAAGATATAATTAAACTGTTTGTTAGGGCGCATTATGCCTAGGAGTGCGATCACGGCCCACTTATTCCCACATGGAAAACACATCAAGAGCTAGTTTTTTTTAAACATATCCATTGTTTTAATGACAAATAAAATACATTATAGAAAAGGCACAAGCACTCTGTCTGCCCCTGCTCCCCCCTGCTTCTCTGTCGGCATCTGTCTGCCTCTATCTCACTCTGTTTTCTTCCTTTCCCCTTTGTCTCTATCTATCTCCCCCAGTCTCCTCAGCAGTGTCCCACTGTCTCCCCCGTCTTCCCTGTGTCCGCTTTTATCCCTTTGTATCCCTATGTTTATCTTTGTCTCCCCTGTCTCCCTCTGTCTACCATGTTTCCATATGCATGTCTCTGCCTTTCCCTGTCTTCCCTGTCTCCTTCTGTTTTCGCTGCTGTGTCCTAATTCTCCCCCTGTTTCCCAAGTATCTCCCTGTCTACCTCTTACTCCCCTGTTGTGTCTAACTGTTCCCCTATCCCGCCGTTTTCCATGTCTCCCCGATCTCAACGTGTCTCCCCGTATCCCGTTCTCTCTCTCTCTCTCTCTCTCCTTTATTGTGTCCCTTTGTCCCCCCGGCCCCACGTCTTCCCTGTACCCCTCTCACTTCTTCTTCTACATATGTCTTCCCTGCCTCCCTCTGTCTCCCCCTGTTTCCCTCTCCTCTGTCTCTGTCTAACCCTGCTTCCCCTGTCTGCCCTCTCTCCCCTATCTCCATATGCCTATGTTTCCCACTTTCTCCCCCTGTCTCCCCCATCTCCCCTTTTCTCAATCTGTCTTGCTATGTATTACCCAGTCTCCCTTTTTTCCCACGTCTCTCTCTATCTCACCCTCTCTCTACTTCCTCTCTCCCTCGTCTTTTCTGCCACCCTCTCTCTCTCTCCCTTTGCCTCCCGCTGTATCAATGTGTCTCCTTCTCTCTCCATATGTCTCTCTCTGTCTTTCTGTTTCTTTCTTTGTCTTTCTCTGTCTTTCTCTGTCTTTCTCTGTCTTCCCCTGTCTCCCCTTTATCCCTCTGTTTCCCATGTTGTGTCTTCCTGTCCCCTACCGCCCTTGTTCTCCCTGTCTCCTCCGTCTCCCCTTATCTCCACATGTGGCCCTCTGTTTCGTTCTGTCCCCTGTGTCTCCTCTCTCTCTCTCTTCCAATGTTTCCCTCTGTTTCCCTGTCTCTCTCTATCACCCTCATACTCTCTGCCCATCTATGTATCCCTCTCTCTCCCCGTGTCGCTCTCTGTCTCCCTATGTTTCCTTCTGTGGCCCTATCTCCCCCTCCTGCTTCCCTATGTCTCCCTATATCTTCCCCTGTCGCTCTCTCTGTCTCCATATCTCGCCCTGGGTTTCTTTATGTCCCCTCTCTCTCCTTCTGTCTCCCGCTGTCTCCCTCTCCTTCTCCCCCAACCGTTGTCCCCCCGTCTCTCTTTGTCTTCACCTGTCTCCCTCTTTCACCCAGTCTATCTCTTTCTCCATTTGTATCTCTCTGCACATGTCTCCTCGTGTCTCCCCGGTCTCCTATGTTTCTCTCTTTTTCCCCTTCCCTGTCTCTCCCTGTCTCTCCCTCTATCTCCTTGTTTCTCCCTCTATCTCCCTTTCTCCCATTGTCGCTGTTTTCCTTTGTCCCTCGCGCTCTGCACATTATCGGAATTTTATTTCGGTATTTCTTTTTTAATATCCCCTGTCGTATATCCCATAAACGCACCCCAGCTACATAATCAACTATTGCGTTCCGGTTTCACTTTACTGCGACGGCAGCGAATTGCCCAAAGACCCACAAACTGAGGATTGGCTTCAATGCCCAAAATGTTGCCAGTGGTTCCATGACAAATGTGGTATTGACAGATAAGTATGTGACATTTGTCTACACTAGTTAGTAGTGTAGTCGGTGACAGTATTAGTAAAATTATAGTTAGTATATATATATATATATATATATATATATATATATATATATATATATATATATATATATATATATATATATATATATATATATATATATATATATATATATATATATATATACAGAATAATTGTTCTACAATTTTTATTACAACGTTTGCCTTTAATGGCAACTAAATGTTCAAGTGTGTCTGTTATTGTTACTATCGGAACGTAGGCGTGTTTTGGGGACAGCTAGCGGGTGCTTTGGAGACGTGCTCCCTAAAACGCCCCGAACTGTTTTTACTTTATCTAATAACATTTTCAGTTGATATGTGCACAAAATGTGTAATGGTTGTACCCGCGTTCACAAAACATAAAACAAACCTTATTTTGGGTGTTTCAATATATTGATATAAACGAAG
>BSQZ01000038.1:3520000-3560000 GCA_033239005.1 Lamellibrachia satsuma | reverse complement strand
GCAGCAATGTTCTGAAAAAGGCTGGATAGTTGAATGAGACCTCGAAGCACCATACAATAAGAGTATCCACAACATACATACTAGTCAGTCAGTGGAACGTGGCCGAGTGCTGGAAAAACTAGAAACAACTAGAAACTCGTGTTTGTATGCAAAGAAATATTCGCACCAAAGCATCAGTTTTGTGAATGAAGCATCACCCTAGTGTTACTGCATGGCGTATTTTAAGTGAATGCTGACCAACATTCCTAAGGATTCAAAATGGCAGGTTGTGAGATTGTTGGTGATACAAACTTCTAGATTGTCAGCTTTTATAATGTTGTAATTACATGGGAACAATGGGAACAGCCGTGTTCCCATTTCACCCGTGTTCTTAGCTCTATATGGGGCTCTTGTGAATCAAACTCACTTTTTTCTTTTTTCAAACCGACGGACTGCGGAATGGATGTTGTCGGGTAGCCAACGGCTACAGCACTGTACCGTGTGATACGTATGAAATAACATCGATCCAAGTCGAGTGTTTTCCACCGACAACGAACATCTGTTCACGCCACAAGACAGTTAGTTATCCAGGTGTGTGTTTTATTATGAAAGCCATATCTGTTTAATTGATTTATAATAAAATAAAAAAATTTGTTACGGTTTCAATTGATTTTGAGGAATCCATTATTTATATATCAACCTGAGATTTATTATTTTATTAATGTGTTCTTGATTGAGACTATGCGTAATGTTTTCTACGGGATCTATGTTGTTTGTCTTTTAAGATTGAGTAATGATCAGATTGGTGTATGATGTTAGAGGATACATTGTATTATGTGTTCTATAGTTTTGATACACGTGGACGTTAGAGGGCGGGAAATAATTTGACTTTAAGGACGGGTATGGTTTCTTGAAAATGGGAACAACGTTAACGCGTTTCCAAATAATGTGACGTCAATTGATTTATGAACTAGTTCACTGAGGGCAGGAGCCAATTTAAATCGTTGGCGCCAAGTTGGCGAACTATGGCTGGAACCTCGTCGGTTGACGCTGTGAAATAATTCAGCACCCCGTCTATATCAATGACAATGTCAGATATTGCTGATATGCTTGCGTTTTGTTCTTGCAGTAGGTTGACATTTACGTGCGAATAGACATACTTGAGTTGGTCATTGGGAAACAAGGTTTTTAATTACGTCATCCGACTTTCCTTAAAGTTAGTGTACCAATCGCATAGCGCTTCAGCTGTTGGGTTAAACCTTTAGACCTCAGCAGCTTGGATTAAAATACGCTGTTAATTTGGGCTTGGTTTGGCTGTCTGCGGGTGGGTTTGGTCGACTTGAGAACAGGGTTAAAGGACCAAATTATATTAGGCGAATCAGCACAAACATACAAACTATATCTCCTTTGTGCATCTCCAGAATCCACGTGTTGTCATTGGCTCTTCACAAAAGTGCGTGCATGCGTGCGAGCGAGCGTGCGTGAGTGCGTGCCTGCGCGCCTATGTCGACTATTTGCTTACGTTTTGTGACTAGTTTGATTGTCCTATTTATACACGGTGCTTGTCTACTCTTCTATATTATGTTATTGGTATTTTGGGGTCCGTTGTTGATTCACGAAAAACACATCGTAAAACGACCAGATTAGGCCTATTAAAGCCGAACAGTTTTCATATATACTCTACACCATTCACGCCTGTGTTGTCGATGTATGTCTGTCAGTGTAAGTCGCACGCTGGTCTTCTCGCTCTCAGGCCAGCTGCATTGAATCTGTTAAACATTATCTGAAGAAGGCAATAGCTGAAGAACTGTAGCAATCAACGTTTGATTTTTGCGTACATACGTAATCATGTATCGGTTCGGTCGACGTACTGTTGTCCTTTGCTAATCACCGCCATGTTGTATATTCACTCGATCTGACTCTTGGGAGTGATTCCATGCCCTGGAAATCACGTATAACTCACTCCCAGTGCACCAGCAGCCATTATCTGGGACAAGCCCCTCCGGAGCATGCATATTCCTCCCAAGAGCTCTTTGCCATGGCAGCCCCGAAAGCATCGAGTCCCTGCTCCGTTGGTGGCGGCACATAAGTGAAATTTGGCATTTCAGGGCCGAATGATTACATCATCAAGCGAAACACGATTTCAAACTAAATCATCGGTGACAGTTTACATTATTTACAAAAATAATTTGTTTTCGCAACCTTTATTTCTGTCAGATAGTGGATGTTTTGCGTAGAGTAATTGATAACGCAGACAGCACCTGTTTTCCCTTTGATATCAACTTGTACTCAACGCTCCACTCAGTGAGGCTGTAGCCGAAACGTCTCGCTTCTCGCGCGCTCTCCAACCCGGTTGTGCCGCACTGAGACCCAGTTGCACTATGTCCCGGTTGTCCCACAAGACGTCCCGGTTGTCTTGCACGACGTCCCGCATGTCGTCACGCACGACGTCCCAGTTCTTCCACAAATAGTCACGGTTGTCCAGCACCGACTCAGTTTCCCGCACGTCGTCCCGGTTGTCTTGCACGTTGTCAATGGGATATGGCCATGCTGTTTGCATCCAAAACAAAAATTACGTAACAAATGTTGGCATTTGTTTACAAACTAGTCCTCATTCTGACAAAATAGCACGTTTGTTTGAGACGTTGTGTTGGTTCTGTATATGCCGGACTCACGCAATACAATTTGTTTACAATGTTTTAGATTAGTCTTTATTATGTTTTTTTAAGTGCGTAACCCGTGACTTTTATTTCGCTTTAATGCAATTACTAGTCTAGTTCACCCGATTTTCATAGAACTGGGCGTGCACTTATTGGTCGCGCTGCTTAACCTGTCAGCACTCAGTCAACTGGAGAAATGACCGGAATATCTCACTTTTAGAACGAATTCAGAGTAAAGCACAGGCGTGATATACTTTGATTTTAGTTCCACATTAGTTTTTAGATTAGTCTTTATTATCTTTTTAAGTGCGTAACCCCAAAACCATGACTTTTGTTTCGCTTTAATGCAATTACTACCGAAATATAACTACAACTAAAAATAGCACTTCACCATAATACATTCAATGACCTTTAGCTTCAAGCTGTCAGGTGTTTATTGCCGGCACTTCACGTTGCAAAATGTATCCGCTAGGGTGTGGCAAAATTGTGTAGCATTTAGTTCAGTGGTTATTCGCCAGTATTGTTTTAAATAGAGGGGCCTGTATGCGGCCGGCGGCGGCCGTTCCAGGACTGCACACAGCGGCCGGCCGCGGCCGTTGTGGGGTCTATTGGTTTAAAGATTCACGTTAATATTACTGGATATTTTAAGAGCGCTACAACAATAATGTGCATTCTACTTAATGTATAAGCACCCCACTACGATAGTCTTACGGCTATATATATCATACGCACACGTATATATATATATATATATATATATATATATATATATATATATATATATATATATATATATATATATATATATATATATATATATATAAATATAAGATATATATATATATCTATATATATATATATATATATATATATATATATATATATATATATATATATATATATATATATATATTCTGACAAATAAATGCCCTAAGATCAAATATAGGGTTGGAAGCGATGTTCTAATGGTTAGAGCACCCGCCTGTCGCTAGAGAGGACGGCAGTTCGATTCCACATCCGCCGTTTCGATTCCACCTCCGCCGTTTCGAAACGTGGGCAAATTCGTTCAAGCCACTTTGCTTTGTCTTTCGTAAAATACACTAACAGCCGCTGTTCCCTTCTATATGGTGTCTATGCCAGGGGAAGTAATCAGTCCCATGAAGGGAATGACAGGAAAAACCTGTCATGGACTCACTAATTCAAAAGAGGGAACACTCTGAAATAAACAACTGCTATGTTAGCTGTTTGGAGTTAAATGTCAAAAGAAATCATACGAAAAAGAGAACGAAATGTTTGTCTTATATGGAAATCGAGCCTGCGACCAAAACGGTGTCGTTACATATGGGAAAGACGGCGACAGCCAATGAGAATAAAGTCAAAAATAGTGTAAAATGTTTTGGCTTTTACACACCAGCCGACTGCTCGTCTGTTACGTTTCAAATTAGTTTGAGGGTTTTTTCGCTGCTGTCTTACTGGTTAGTCCTCCGGACCTCTGCCGAAATTCCACGGAGTTCCGTGGGACCTTCTGCGGGAGTTTCGCGTGAGTTCCGCAGGGAGTTCCACTGGTAATTTATCATCCACAGCTCGATGGTAAAATCTGCCGGCCTTAAAAGGGAGACCATAGAACCGCGTAACATCGGGGTAACCCTCCACAATATAATAATGATGTTAATATGCACACAAATTCAACCAAGGTAACTTCGTTCGTGCCAGCATTAAACATCACTAATCTGACTCTAGGCAGACTGTCCAGAAACACAGCCAGTAATTCACATTGGTGTGGGTAAGAAGCGTTCCTTTGAAAGCGTATGTTGTGCGTCTTCTAGTTTGCACACTGGTGTAGTTGTAGTCGTAAATCTGGTCTTGTTGAATGCTCATCAACATTCCTAATCGTCCATTATGTATGTGGGACCATAGTTGTTTAGTCGTGTTTGCCCCGTACTGAGACGTTGAATGTTAGCAATTACCCCTCATTGACATTAATGACCCCTGGGGCTGGACAAAACCCCTCAATTATATATGTACGTCAATTAGACCGACCTACTTGACAGGAACCAGTCGGCCTACAGACCCTACCATTCAACAAAAACTGCGCTGGTGCTCGTGCAGAGTGACATTGTTCATGCATTAGACAGGCGGCAAGGGGTGATACTCGTACTACTCGACATGTCCGCCGCATTCGACACCGTCGACCACGATATCCTGATCACTCGTTTAGAGAAGCGCATCGACGGGACTATCTCTGCGATAGCGTGGATCCGCTCAAAAAATTCGCTTTTGGTGTCCCCCAAGACTCGGCACTGGAGCCTCTGCTATTCACCATCTACACGGCCCGAATTGGCGGCATCATCAGACTACACCACTTGAACTACCACCTGTAATTATGCAGACGGCACACATCGAATTCAACATCACTGATGATAAGGACAGACAGTCATCGTTGGGCAGAACCGAACAATGCGTCAACGTCGTCCGCGCGGGATAAACGCCAACCTACTCGCAGTTAACGATGACAAAACGGTTGCGCTCGTCCAAGCGTCCCGCAACAATCAGAAGAAACACAACAACACTATGAGGAAGATCGGCGACTGTGACGTCATCCCCAGTCCCAGTCTTTACAACATCGGCATTGCGTTTGATGCCGAAATGGCCATGGTTTGTCACGTGCAACACATATACCGCGCCCATGCTATCACCTACGGAACATCGCTTCCGTCCGGATGTGTCTGACAGAGAAAGCCGCGGTTAAAATAATACATTCCATGGTGATTGGAAGACTCGACCACGTGAATGCTCCTGTTCGGTATTCCTGACTGCCTTATCACCAAACTACAAAGAGTGGAAAACTCAGCAGCTCGACTGGTAGTCCGCTGCAATATACAAGAGCATATCACCACGGCGCTAATGAAGCTTCACTGGCTCCATATGAAGCAACAAATCTAAAATACTGCTGCTATCGTTCCGTGCCCAACATGGCTTTGTTCTGCGATACGTAGATCCCGATACGATGATACTACAGGAATACCTCATTGAGTATGACATTGTCATTACATGACAAGCTTTCGCAGCTACGATTCTGGCGTCCTTCAACAGTTGAATCGTTGATCCGAAACTGATGCGTGGTCAGTGCTATGTTGGTTCGTCCAACATGGCAGTGACAAGAAAGGGAGCTGCATACATCATCATATGCCACACGCCTACACTGTGCATTGCCTGAACTTGGTTGTAGTGACAATCTTACGATAGGATACGCTGATTCGCAAAATGGTGGTAGTCGATCGGGCTGCTACATATGTTGGAGGGCATCACAAGACTCATCAGGCGCTGGAAAAGGCAATTAATGACACACAGCTCCTTAGTACCAAGAACAATCTTCAAGATCTGTGTCGCACTCGCCGAGTTCAGCGCCTGGTCATCACCAACAAGTACATTGGGTATTTGAGAATTATCACCTGTAGCCTGCAGGCCGAAGCAAAGGTCGTGGTGTAAGCAGGTTGTGAGTGCATTGCAAGATGTTCGAAACAACATTGACAACACGACGACGTATGGTATCATGAAGTTGAGGAAGTTTGCAGTATCAACATACTACCATCGCTGTATCTCCGTGCCAATTTTCGATTATTTCCTCTCAGAAGTGCATACAAGGTTCAGTTCTCACCATCGAACGGCCATGCTGGGCTTAAGTTTGATACCCTCTGTCTTAGTCACTCTGCCACCAGACGACGTAAAGTCCAGTTTCACCAAGCTTGTTGATTCTTACACAGAGGACCCCCATTATGATAGAGTGAACAGCCTGTTGCACAGCTGGACTGTTAAATGGGAACTGCAGGTGCAGGGTTGTGGCAAGAAGTGCCTCCCCCAACTCTCCGTCACTCCCTCTGTCCGTTGCAAACAATCGTTTTCTAAATATCAGTGTGCTTCTGTGAATTTTGTGCACATTGCCTGTGACAAGATGTTCAAGCAAATGGTTACACAGTGGACTTACATACAAACTTGTCTGCGCTCAATATGAGGCAACGACCGTCTCGCTGATGCACCTGCATCGTGATGTGCCAATTTGTACCGCATCTGTAATTGATGAGTTTGCCCGACGCCATCCTCGACGAATTCAACAGCATAAACAACTGTGCTGTGCACTGTACTTGTTTGACTAGGCTTTAAATAAAGTTTAACGGTTGGTTACTATGGCGTCCAACTGATGATTTAGGCGTCACTGATTTATGAAATATACATTGTTATGTAAATAATGTGTTGGATTGACGGAACTAACATTTTGAATTAGTTGTTTTAAATTGTTCAGTTGATGTCTAGGTTTGTAATCATAAGAACAAAACTTAATTTCATAAATTTGTTTTAGTCGACAAACACTCACACCCAACCCCTTAACAATAACTATAAATGAATGAATGCATGGTACGCTGGTGACTCTTTTCTATATCCTGAAAAGGCCTTGTCGATAAATACTTACATATTGTTTTAGAATGCACGAAATGACGTCTAACTTTGAACAAAAATCCGGTGGACCATGCCCCCGGACCCCCTACCTTTACGGTGATACCCCCAACGATAGTTATGTTATTTTCCTCCAGCAGCTGATTACTTCCCCTCAGTAAGAGCGATGGCTACATTTCTAGAAGTAATAATGTACCATCATGATTACTTTCAGGAAGTGGCGCTGACGAGGGTGAAAATACGTCGATATGCCGGGAGACGAAGACATATCGCAGAAACAATCACGTCGTCACTCCATCCTAACAGGTCAGTTAATTTCAGCTTACAAAATCAGACTAAGTAATATCAATACATATTCCATCGATAGTAGTAATACAAATTTTATGTTGTTGGTGTTAATTTTATAATAATAATCGACGGATTCCTCTTATTTTCTTGTATATTATATCTCATTGTTAGAAGCGTCATTGTTATGATGTTAAGTACGGGTGTTGTGTGATTTAATTTTGCTGTAGACAAATTGTGTGATATTTCCTTTAGCTAATTAATACTAAATTACCTTCAGTAAATGAACAACAAAAAAGTCGCAACCCGTCACACAGATCGCTAATCGAAAGCAATTATTGCTTACTTACAAAAATTGTTGCGGTATTGCCGCGTCAACCACCGTGTTTGTTCAAGTACTCACAGGAGCAAGACGGACAGTGAAACATTTCCACACTTCAACAAGTTACGACGTCAGCCAAGGAGATGTCCCGGAGTCAAAGAGTAACTGGGCTAGTCCGCGTTGTTGCAAAGCAATCTTCCCGGCAGGGATGCTATCCTCTCTACGTGACATGTTCCGACTGGCTTGGGCCACAGTAGGTGACACTTTGTTGAGGTTATAGTCACATTTCAAACGAAATCGCCGTACATTTGAAGGATATGTAATTTATATAATATGGTTTCAGGTTATGATTGAACATCATTAATGAATTTTTTATTGTGTTTATTCAGATTCATGAGCCTATTTCACAGAAACACAAAGCTGCGAGTAGAAACACAAAGCTGCGAGTAGAAACACAAAGCTGCGAGTAGAAACACAAAGCTTCAAGTAGAAACACAAAGCTGCGAGTAGAAACACAAAGCTGCGAGTAGAAACACAAAGCTGCGAGTAGAAACACAAAGCTGCGAGTAGAAACACAAAGCTGCGAGTAGAAACTAGTTAGTTATAATTCAAAACTCAAAAGAGGTGCTGACCAGGTATGTACCCAATAGAGTTGCAATCACTACTGAGTTAGCACACACACAACGAACAATGCCAGTTATACTATCCAGTTGGCGAATGTCGGGACAGCGGCACTCTGTAATGTGCAGTTACGTCATCAATATATCATTACATTCTAGTCTCCGATGAGAGTTTCTACAAAGGACATGTGTCGGTTTTTCTTGATACGACACGATCTACATTAACGATTGACCAGTTCGAACGGCGAAGTAGTCCACCGACTTACCCAGAAAGATGTCACTCAGAAGCTTGAACTGTCGCAACATAGTCCACAAACAGTTCGCACAACAGTATATACATGTATTATGTGTCGTGCGCTTCTTCTCCATTAAGGTACTGACGAATATCACACAAATGTGGATGGGCCCAATTTCGTTAATGATGGTTGGGCACTTGAAAGATCCAATACAATTCGATGGCGCCGCACTCGCGATTAGTGTGAGTAGACCACATGTCACAATTACTTTTGCATATTTGCTGGAATGACGAGATTATGATGCTTATAAAATAAACACCTTAAAATCACATGAAACTACGCCTACCTTCCACACAAATGTAGACATATTTTTTGTGAAAAATGCTTTTCCTCGCTCCGGTGGGAAATTTACTGCGTCTCTGTTGTGCTTACGAATACTGGAAAATGTAGGCGCTGTGGAATTGTTGTTATCATTATTACTGTTGTTGTGGTTGTTGTTATTGCTGTTGTTGTTATTACTATTGTTGTTGCTGTCGTCGTCGTCGTCGTGACACGCAAACGTTACAAGGAAATATATTATTTTGCGTCCATCTTCATCACAGTAATTGATATTAATTGATTGTCGCGACAAAGGTTATCAACGTCACGTGTGTGGCCACCGCTCAAGGCTTGGGAACGGGGTGTGATACGTTCTTCGCACAGGTGAGATAATCAAAAACTTATAATGTAATACGCGCCGTGTAATAGAAACATAGTTGTTCGTGTTAAGTCTGTCTCACTGGTTTATTATTTTGTTAACATGCGCTTTGATGGTGTGCATCGGTATGAACAGTTTCTAAGCAGCTACTATGTATTCACTGTTATCGTCAGGTCCATTCTCCAAAATTGTCTGAGAGTTGGCTTGGGAGAGGCAATTTTTTATATTCTATGTAAAATACATAGTCTAAGCATTATAATTCTTACGTTTCTTTGTTTAGATCTAAAACTCACTAAGGACATATATATATATATATATATATATATATATATATATATATATATATATATATATATATATATATATATATATATATATATATATATATATATATATATATATATATATATATATACATTCTATGTCAAACTGATGATTAATGTGCAGGAAAACAATATATTATATTTCTACTGCACGTCCTCCACTTTGCAATGAGAACATTGATCGTGTAGTGTTCTAATTCTTTTTCAGAATCAGAATCAGTTTATCATTGGCAACTTTTCACTTGGATTGTGCATACATTCACGATAAACTAAACAAAGCCATTGTATTATAATTATGTTATAAAACTCAAGAAAGCACAAGTAATTAATTACTGCACATATTGTTCTTAATAACAGTAATGCAATTACATTAAAATTACATTTATATACATTCGCTAAAACGAACCATTAACGCAACACACTCAGTAGAAGGCACTTTATATTAAAACTGACAGTATCATTATAATTACATTAACACACTTCATTATAATTAACATAATTAAAGTACATAAAAATAAAAATAAATAAATTACTTTAGGTATTAAAATTATATGTTAAAACACTCCTGATAAACCAGTTAAGTGTTTTGACAGTGTACCAAAGACCATGGTATTAACGTGTTTTTGTAGTGATATGTGTGATTTCAGAGCATTCGAAAGTCCGGTAGTAGCTTATTCAGTTTGTGGTCACCACGCCACATTCTACCGAAATACGTTTTACACATTTATTGCGCCAATCGGGCAGCGTTGGTATGTTTGTCATCTGCAGAATATGCTCGTACATAAAACCAGGAAATATAATTTTGGATTATCTCGATATTGTCCGATAAATATTTAGGCAAGTTCGTGTGCCATACCAGACAAGCATATTCAACTACTAGTCTGATCACAGATACATACATTCTAACCAAATCTATTTGATTGATTCCTGCACGTTTCAACTGATCATATTCACCCTTTTTCTTGCCTTTGCAACTATTTCATCTACATGAGCATTCCAACTTCAATCAGATGATATAGTTACACTGAAAACTAAATCCTACGTTTGGTTACAGTGTTACGGTGTTTTTATTTGTGACATCTAGGCGGACTAGATTTCTTTAATGTTGCTTCACAACATATTTTCTATAAAGGTCATTTGTACAGTACATAATGTCCTCATTACATCCAAAACTACATTATACGTGTGGATGCAGTGTTATGGTGTTTTTGTTGACATCTAGGCAGATTAGATTTCTTTAATATTGCTTCACAAATTGTTTTTCTATAATGTTCATTTG
This sequence comes from Lamellibrachia satsuma, assembly GCA_033239005.1. NCBI lineage: Eukaryota > Metazoa > Annelida > Polychaeta > Sabellida > Siboglinidae > Lamellibrachia > Lamellibrachia satsuma. The sequence goes on along the minus strand of BSQZ01000038.1, from coordinate 3,549,147 downwards.
AACGGTACATAATGTGTCTTCATTAAGGTTGCCACTGACCTCTTGTATCGCGGCGTATAATATGTCTTCAATAAGGTTGTCATTGACCTCTTTTATCGAGGCGTATAATATGTCTTCATTAAGGTTGCCATTGATCTCTTGTATCCCGGCGTATAATATGTCTTCATTAAGGTTGCCATTGATCTCTTGTATCCCGGCGTATAATATGTCTTCATTAAGGTTGCCATTGATCTCTTGTATCCCGGCGTATAATATGTCTTCATTAAGGTTGCCATTGATCCCTTGTATCCCGGCGTATAATATGTCTTCATTAAGGTTGCCATTGATCTCTTGTATCCCGGCGTATAATATGTCTTCACTAAGGTTGCCATTGATCTCTTGTATCCCGGCGTATAATGTGTCTTCATTAAGGTTGCCATTGATCTCTTGTATCACGGCGTATAATATGTCTTCACTAAGGTTGCCATTGACCTCTTGTATCACGGCGTATAATATGTCTTCATTAAGGTTGCCATTGATCTCTTGTATCCCGGCGAATAATATGTCTTCATTAAGGTTGCCATTGACCTCTTGTATCACGGCGTATAATATGTCTTCATTAAGGTTGCCATTGACCTCTTGTATCACGGCGTATAATATGTCTTCATTAAGGTTGCCATTGATCTCTTGTATCCCGGCGAATAATATGTCTTCATTAAGGTTGCCATTGACCTCTTGTATCACGGCGTATAATATGTCTTCATTAAGGTTGCCATTGATCTCTTGTATCCCGGCGTATAATGTGTCTTCATTAAGGTTGCCATTGATCTCTTGTATCACGGCGTATAATATGTCTTCATTAAGGTTGTCATTGATCTCTTGTATCCCGGCGTATAATATGTCTTCATTAAGGTTGCCATTGACCTCTTGTATCCCGGCGTATAATATGTCTTCATTAAGGTTGCCATTGATCTCTTGTATCCCGGCGTATAATATGTCTTCACTAAGGTTGCCATTGATCTCTTGTATCCCGGCGAATAATATGTCTTCATTAAGGTTGCCATTGATCTCTTGTATCCCGGCGTATAATATGTCTTCATTAAGGTTGCCATTGATCTCTTGTATCCCGGCGAATAATATGTCTTCATTAAGGTTGCCATTGATCTCTTGTATCCCGGCGTATATGTCTTCATTAAGGTTTCCATTGACCTCTTGTATCCCGGCGTATAATATGTCTTCATTAAGGTTGCCATTGATCTCTTGTATCCCGGCGTATAATATGCCTTCACTAAGGTTGCCATTGACCTCTTGTATCCCGGCGTATAATATGTCTTCATTAAGGTTGCCATTGATCTCTTGTATCCCGGCGTATATGTCTTCATTAAGGTTGCCATTGATCTCTTGTATCCCGGCGTATAATATGTCTTCATTAAGGTTGCCATTGACCTCTTGTATCCCGGCGTATAATATGTCTTCATTAAGGTTGCCATTGATCTCTTGTATCCCGGCGTATAATATGTCTTCACTAAGGTTGCCATTGACCTCTTGTATCCCGGCGTATAATATGTCTTCATTAAGGTTGCCATTGATCTCTTGTATCCCGGCGTATAATATGTCTTCATTAAGGTTGCCATTGACCTCTTGTATCCCGGCGTATAATATGTCTTCATTAAGGTTGCCATTGATCTCTTGTATCCCGGCGTATAATATGTCTTCACTAAGGTTGCCATTGACCTCTTGTATCCCGGCGTATAATATGTCTTCATTAAGGTTGCCATTGATCTCTTGTATCCCGGCGTATATGTCTTCATTAAGGTTGCCATTGATCTCTTGTATCCCGGCGTATATGTCTTCATTAAGGTTGCCATTGATCTCTTGTATCCCGGCGTATAATATGTCTTCATTAAGGTTGCCATTGATCTCTTGTATCACGGCGTATAATATGTCTTCATTAAGGTTGCCATTGATCTCTTGTATCACGGCGTATAATATGTCTTCATTAAGGATGCCATTGATCTCTTGTATCCCGGCGTATAATATGTCTTCATTAAGGTTGCCATTGACCTCTTGTATCCCGGCGTATAATATGTCTTCATTAAGGTTGCCATTGACCTCTCGTATCACGGCGTATAATATGTCTTCATTAAGGTTGCCATTGATCTCTTGTATCCCGGCGTATAATATGTCTTCATTAAGGTTGCCATTGATCTCTTGTATCACGGCGTATAATATGTCTTCATTAAGGTTGCCATTGACCTCTTGTATCCCGGCGTATAATATGTCTTCATTAAGGTTGCCATTGACCTCTCGTATCACGGCGTATAATATGTCTTCATTAAGGTTGCCATTGATCTCTTGTATCCCGGCGTATAATATGTCTTCATTAAGGTTGCCATTGATCTCTTGTATCACGGCGTATAATATGTCTTCATTAAGGTTGCCATTGATCTCTTGTATCCCGGCGTATAATATGTCTTCATTAAGGTTGCCATTGATCTCTTGTATCCCGGCGTATATGTCTTCATTAAGGTTGTCATTGACCTCTTGTATCGCGGCGTATAATATGTCTTCATTAAGGTTGCCATTGATCTCTTGTATCCCGGCGTATAATATGTCTTCATTAAGGTTGCCATTGACCTCTCGTATCACGGCGTATAATATGTCTTCATTAAGGTTGCCATTGATCTCTTGTATCCCGGCGTATAATATGTCTTCATTAAGGTTGCCATTGACCTCTTGTATCCCGGCGTATAATATGTCTTCATTAAGGTTGCCATTGACCTCTCGTATCACGGCGTATAATATGTCTTCATTAAGGTTGCCATTGATCTCTTGTATCCCGGCGTATATGTCTTCATTAAGGTTGCCATTGATCTCTTGTATCCCGGCGTATAATATGTCTTCATTAAGGTTGCCATTGATCTCTTGTATCACGGCGTATAATATGTCTTCATTAAGGTTGCCATTGATCTCTTGTATCCCGGCGTATAATATGTCTTCATTAAGGTTGCCATTGATCTCTTGTATCACGGCGTATAATATGTCTTCATTAAGGTTGCCATTGATCTCTTGTATCCCGGCGTATATGTCTTCATTAAGGTTGCCATTGATCTCTTGTATCACGGCGTATAATATGTCTTCATTAAGGTTGCCATTGATCTCTTGTATCCCGGCGTATATGTCTTCATTAAGGTTGCCATTGATCTCTTGTATCCCGGCGTATAATATGTCTTCATTAAGGTTGCCATTGATCTCTTGTATCCCGGCGTATAATATGTCTTCATTAAGGTTGCCATTGATCTCTTGTATCCCGGCGTATATGTCTTCATTAAGGTTGCCATTGATCTCTTGTATCACGGCGTATAATATGTCTTCATTAAGGTTGCCATTGATCTCTTGTATCCCGGCGTATCTTTGTGAGTTCATTGTGTCAGATAATTTTCCGTGGAATATATTCCTTGTAAAACATTTCTTTATTTCATTATTTCCATTGTAGGAGAGCAATATAAACAAATATTATCTTCCTAACGGGCCTTAGTTGAAACGTTTTGGCGACAGTTGATTAGCTTGGTACATGGAGTGACAGTTCCGGTGAAATGCTGAACATTCGACTAGATGGATTTCTCTTGATGTGTTATTGATAGCAACCCATGATAAAGCATTCATATATACAACAGCTATTGATATTTACCTTTTTTATTTTGAAGTAATTACTTTCATTACTTATGTCTCAATCCATAGCAAAATTTTTGTACCGGACGTAACCAGTTAAAGGTTGACAATTTGTTGGACAGCATCAAAAGTAAAGGCACTTATTCATATAACTACTGTGAAATAGTACATTCGTCATACATTTTATTATACTCTGCTTTCTAAAAAAAATTGAAAATCATTAATTTGTATTATTGAAATATTGGTACGGGAGCTTGATATCGGGCATAATAATAAAAATGTGTTCATTAACATAAAAAATAAGTTTGAGTAGGAGCAGCAATTGTAGGGGCCTACATCATTGTTTGTGACACACATTAGAAAGTTTACTTTAACAAAACACACTTCAAATGGTGAATTATCAATAGTGAATTAAAAATAATAGCTTTCTGAAATGAAAACTATTTTTGGAAAGCTAATTTTTTTATCTGTTTTTACAGTTTAAAGGGACCTGGACCCTTTATTTACATAAGACTATAGGAAAGGTGTATATTTCCTGAAAGAACAATGGTATGTAATAGTGGTACGTAATAATAATATTTTAGATAACAAAATAAGCATGTAATAAGGCAGGGAAACTTCAAAACGAACTCTCTAACAATTTTGGAGAGTGGCCCATAAGCTTAACACCTTTTGTTTTAATGTGTGCGGGCGTGGGTGCGTTCATGCGTACGTGTGTGCGTGCGTGTGTGCGGGTATTTCAACGATATGTATCCATTTTTTTGTAGTCGTTTGGAAGTAAAAACAAAAAGATGGTTGGCATCTATGTACAGAAAGGTAGGTATCACATACTTCTAAAAAACATGTGTCGTAGAGAGGTGCCGGTGAATGAAGCCAACCCGTTAACACAACATTATTTAGCAAGCACCCATCTCTCAGTTCGAAATAGTTATTTCCCCAAATCTATTCAAAATGTTCATATATTCATAAACCAATAATACTAAATTACGATATGCTTGTTCATAATATGTAACATACATTTTATATATATATATATATATATATATATATATATATATATATATATATATATATATATATATATATATATATATATATATATTCACGGGCTGTCATTTTCCATGGCCCAAATGCGAGAGCCTATAAATGAGAAACTGGCTCCCACCTAACGAGAATGAAACAGCTCTTTCCCCTGACCTTGACATCTCATGAATGACGGGATTCTGGCAGAGATCACTAATACACTAGATTCCGCTTAACTGACTCATTTTGGGCCGGAGCATATTGATTGTATCAAGCGACTCACTCGATTAAGCGGTGCGTTTTAATACAGCGCAGCTGGAATAGGTAATCACAGCCAATATATTATAATTGAACTAAACGGCTGAATCTGTTATCATTTCTTAACAGAGTCCACTGTTCCTTGCTACAGTTCCGTAGTTACTGGCGTCTCCGTCGTCCCTTGTAGCGACGTAGGCCTATATCTCGCTACTGGCTCTAATGCCGACATATGCTTAATTTACATCGACTTTTCCGTTGTCATTTTGTAGATGTGTACATCTTGCTGCTGTAGAACAGTCCTGATATAGTCCAGTTGGCTCTAATGTTAGGGAACACACGATTCACACATCTTCGTTATCTGTTGTAGCGGTGTACGTGTTCCTTCTGGCTCTAATGCCGTGTATAGCCATCTATCTCAACACAACAAGTATCCTTCTTTTGATTGGACAGAATCCAGAAGTCTCAAGGTTTATATATTTACATGAAAAGTGTATTGTTTGGAAGGTTGGTTAATAGTAGCTGTCGTATTTTTTTTATCCAAACGTATGTTATTGTTGCTATATTCTACAACCAATAACATACATATGATTTGATGTGTTATTACGGGGACGCATTAGAGTTTACCTTACATATAACGCTGCTTAGCTAATTTAATATAATGATGCAGTACAAATTATCATAACGATACATGTTTTTTTACTTTTAACATTCCACATTTCAAGGAGGTGTGGCATAAGGCTTCTTCACATGACTACAGTTCATACTAAACGTAGTTTCGGTCATGATACGGTTACATTCTGGAACACGTTTTGCATGTTTCCATAATTTTTATATTATAAATATAATGTTATATTGGTACAAACGGTTACACTGATCAAATTGTCTCTTTTTGTCTTTGCTAGGCTGGCAGGGCGCTATCTGTTCATCTTTATTCCCGGGGCTCTAGTAAGTATGCCATTGTCAAATAAAATCATGAAGTCTTTGTAAATTTTATTGGGCCACAATTAAGACTTCTTTAATATCACTGAAAGTGTGATATAATGTTCATTATACTGTGTACATGACGACGACAACATAGGATCAATGTGGAATATGAGAATATGCCTTTTGTGAAAAACAAAAACTTGCTTTTTTATACTCATTTGAAACGGAATTTGCCTTTTCAAAAAGGAAAGTTCATAATTGAAACAGAATTTGCCCTTTTTTAAACGGAAAATCAGAGTCCCTACAGCAGTAACTCTGCATTGTACTTACCCGAAGCAACATTTCTGACATTGGTCGTCTTGTTTTCCTCTGTAGAGTTTCTTCATGTACATGATCCTATCGAAATATCTACAGACCCAGGTGAGTCGCTCGCATCAGCCGTCTAGACCTGTCATACTTGCGGACGCAAATACTGTCGTAATAGTTCCGCGTGATGTTCTACTTCGAAACGGTGCCCGTTTTACCATAACGTTTGTGTTACCTTGTGAGGTGTGTCTATCTTTTCACTATCACGTAACACCATATGCGAACACACGGAAGAAAAAACGGACACAAAACGGACATAAACGGACACAGACGCACAACTGGCACACATGCACGCACGCACGCATGCACGTACACACATACGCACACACGATGTTAAAATGGTTACAGTTTATATTCAGACTCGTTGGCAAGCCATCAACTGGCAGGTCAATTCAAGTTTCAAGTGAAAAACCTCCAAGTCCAAGTCAAATCTCGATTTATCCAGGGTTTAACCAGTCGTCATGATTTTTGTGGTTTATCTACAGTAATGTTTAGCTGGAAATGTATGCGGCTGCTGCCTTGCCACAAAACTAGCCAATCATAATAATTGTATTCAGTGCGGACTGTCACAACATTAGCCAATCATATTAATTGTATTTGGTGCGGCCTGTCACAATATTAGCCAATCATAATAATTGTATTCGGTGCGGCCTGCCACAACATTAGCCAATCTTAATAATTGTATTCAGTGCGGCCTGCCACAACATTAGCCAATCATAATAATTGTATTCAGTGCGGCCAGCCACAAAATTAGCCAATCATAATAATTGTATTCAGTGCGGCCTGTCACAACATTAGCCAATCATAATAATTGCATTCGGTGCGGCCTGCCACAACATTAGCCAATCAGAATAATTGTATTCAGTGCGGCCTGTCGCAACATTAGCCAATCATAATAAGTGTATTCGGTGAGGCCTGTCACAACATTAGCCAATCATAATAATTGTATTCAGTGCGGCCTGCCACAACATTAGCCAATCATAATAATTGTATTCAGTGCGGCCTGTCGCAACATTAGCCAATCATAATAATTGTATTCGGTGGGGCCTGTCACAACATTAGCCAATCATAATAATTGTATTCAGTGCGGCCTGCCACAACATTAGCCAATCATAATAATTGTATTCTATGCGGACTGCCACAACATTATCCAATCATAATAATTGTATTCGGTGCGGCCTGTCACAACTTTAGCCAATAATAATAATTGTATTCGGTGCGGCCTGCCACAACCTTACCCAATCATAATAATTGTATTCGGGGCGGCCTGTCACAACATTAGCCAATCATAATAATTGTATTCGGTGCGGCCTGCCACAACCTTACCCAATATTAATAATTGTATTCGGTACGGCCTGTCAAAACATTAGCCAATCATAATAATTGTATTCAATGCGGCCTGCCTCAACATTAGCCAATCATAGTAATGATTGTATTCGGTGTGGCCTGCCACAACAACATTATCTCGTTTTTACCTACGTGTCGAACCACCAAACTGGCAAGTCATGTAGCAAGTCAATGACCTTCAATTCGAAGTCATGTCTCGAGTCATCCTTCTGAATTCTAAGTCAAGTTGTAAGTCATAAAACGACTCGAATCATCTGGTTTACATTCAATACCATTATAGTATGATAAAAAAAGGACATTTGAACGCTTAATATCTAGTTTCATTTTCTTGCAGAACATTGTCATACCAAGTGTGATAATCGGAATTGTGGCGAATTCGTTGAATGCAGGGATGCACTACGTGTTTCTGTATCAGCTGCACTGGGGCACAGAGTAAGTACAACCCGATATTACAATGATAAGGAGGTAAGATGATGCGACTAGTTAATATAATCATTATAGCAACGTACTGTGACAACATTAATAAACAGTGTTGACCAACGTGCCGTTTTGTTTCGATTGAAATCCGTATTACGTATAAATCGCTGTTGTTAATTAGTTGGTCAGCCTATAGCAGTCAGATTCCGATCAAGTGTCGTCATCTATCAGACCACACAACATACGTACATAAAACTAAGTTTCATCAAAGAAATGTACTAAATAACTTAGTAATTACGCTAGGATTCAACGAAAATCTTCCTGGCTATCTGCTTACTTTCGACTCGAATTTCAAAACAAAAGCGTTTGTGATTCGACCGCTACAAGATTATTATTCGAAGCTGCATTAAATACGGAATACAACTTTAATCCTCCCCAAATCCCCCCAAAAACATCGTACTGAATACGAGTAATCCGCCCAAAACATGTATACTGTTGGTGTAAAAATAATAATTATAATTCGAATAATGATAATGATAATGTTGACGACAATAATATTAGTAATAATAAAATGTTTAATAATAGTTATAACAAAATGTATTATAATAGTAATAACAAATATATAATAATAGTAATAATAAAAAGTATAATAATAGTAACAATAAAGCAATGTGTAAAGATAAAAACATTTATAATGTTGTCATTGTTATTATTGTTGTTGTTATTTTTTCTACTACTTTTATTATGACTTGGATATTAATATATTCAACAATATTATTTTTCAGCGCCTCAGCGCTGTCACAAGCCGTGTCATATTTCGTCATGTTCAGTCTGACGCTAATTTACATTCGATGGTCGAAAATCTACGAGGAAACCTGGGGTGGTAGGCGAATAAACGCTTTCTTTGAGGTTTCAGATAAAACGTTGTCAGTGTTATAATTGCTGTAAAAGCAATGTTCTGTAGTAGTGCGAATTTTTTCTAACGTATAATATCCATGCGTGTGTGAAACAACATGTTATGTATAATGTATAACAATGTATAATATCCATGCGAGTGGACATTATACATGTTATGTATAATATATAATAATTTATTTGGTTTGACCAGTAACAGTTACACGTTGTGTAACATCAAAGCGGCTCTGAATTTCTATTACATATTAATCACATGCAATTGTCATTCATCGCTCTATTTTGTTCCGGTACATACCACCTCGCCAGCTCTTGGTCCAACGTGATAACTGTCATCTGTTTCATACAACACCTCATGGCGAGATGCATTCCGTTTTAAGCTGTGAGTTGTGTTCAACCCAACTGGAAGCAGGACAGTATTCTTCATTGCAATTTGTATTTGTCGTAGGTTGGACAACGGAGAGTTTGCAGGATTGGGGTAAATTCGCCCGAATTTCAATTTCCGGGATGATAATGGCGTCTTTGGACTGGTGGAATTTCGAGATCGGGACTTTTCTGTCAGGTAAAATGTATAACAAACGTACAGGCAAACGCACACAAACGCAGATACAATAGAGATATAGAGAAATATAAAGAGATGGAGGGAGAGTGAAACAGACAGACAGACAGACAGCGACATATAAATAATAATATACCACAAATAATAATCATCTTTTATTCATATAAAACATCACATAATATAATTGAGTTTGGGTTACTAAAATAAGTGATCACTTATCCAGCTAGTGATCCTGCATAATCAATATAGGTAGAGGGAAAGAGAACAAGAAGTGTCAAACATGTATACCCACGTATGTTTACAAACAATAATTAAAATATAACGTTTATTTCCTGTGAACAAGTTAAATACATTTTTATTTTTTTTATTTTTACAGAAAATAACACGATTAATTAGATATTAAGTATCATATTTCAGGGTGATCATCTCTAGACGTATAACATACTAACATATATCAAGCAACCATAATTATATCCTTTAAATGCTATTCCACATAAACATAAACAATAACAATACAATGCAACCGCTGTGAACTATTTAGGATTAGAAAATATAACCAATGATTTACTAAAACGACACAAGTAAGAAACGCCCCGTCCTATTGCAGGTATACTTGGTCTGACGGAACTCGGTGCGATGTCTGTTGTTGTACAAGTCGACGGTATGGTGTACGTGGTATGTCCAACACACCTTAATTAACGCTGTATTCAGTTCGTTTGATTTAGAAAGCTGCAGATGACGACGATGTGTAGCTATAGTCTAAATTAGGCAAGCGATGTCTCTTAGCGATCTGCCAAACCATTTCGAGTTCACCATCTGTCCAATGTTTGATGTTGTCTATCCATCAAATGTTTAATCTACTTGTTTGGTGGTTTCCTGGTAGTTACCCTCCTATGCTGCTACGTAACATATTCTCAGCTCTTCTACAATGGCCGTGCATAGCCAGCTTTCTTCTCTAGATCCAAAGTAACAGCCCTTCTTCTTCGTCTTCTTCTTCTTCGTCTTCTTCTTCCTTTACCCCTACTTTATCTCTGACCCAGATCAAGGCATTTTTCTGCGTAGAGGCTTACTTGTTATATAGGACTACTGCACGACAAACGACGGTTTAGTATTTCTGAGAAACGCTGCATCTGTTACAGCTGATACTGTAAACATTGACCAGGGAGATGTATTCATAAATTTTTGGTTGGTCTTTGTTTCCATTCCATTTTAATCGTTTAGCTTCTCAACGATATTTCGCTATTTTGCAGGTGCTTCTTGGAATTCAGATAGCAGCATCTATACTGATTGGACAGAAGTTGGGCGCACAGGACAAGTTGGGAGCTTTGACTATGGCCAGACTAGTTATCGTTATTTTGGGTTAGTAACTGCAGCAGTAGACCTTCTATAAAAAATCTACCATAATAGCATTATGGACCATTAATGAAGTTGTATAAATGTAGGAAATCTATAATATAATCTACCACAATAGCTTCACAGAACATTAGGGAATTTGGAAATAAGTAGGGCATTTGGGTTCAAGTGACCATAACCAAATCCATTTTAATATAAAAGTAAAGACAGGGAATACATATAAAAAACAATGGAGGAGGAACTTCAACAAAGGCAAATATAAAGTGATGAGAACATATCTAGCAAATATAGATTGGAATAACTTGCTGAAGAACAAGACAGCAACAGAATACTGGACTTGTTTAAAATATGAGATTGAGGGCATTATTGAGAAATTTATTCCATTAAGAAAAAAAGGGAAAAATCCAGAAAAAAACACTTGTCAAAAGAAGCTATTACATAAAATGCTCACAAACAGATGCTGTGGAGGGTCTATAAACACACTGGAAATGTAGAAGACTACACAAACTACAAAGAGGCACTTAACCTAGCTACAACTGAAATTAGAAAATCTAAAAGAACCTTTGAAAAACAATGGCAGGTAATATAAAAAATGACAGCAAGAGTTTCTATGCTTATGTAAGGAGTAAACAGAAAGTTCGAGATAAGGTCGGTCCACTGGAAAACAACAGTGAAAACATAATTTCAGATGGGTTCCAAATGGCAGAGATCCTGAATGAGTATTTCAGCTCAGTTTTTACCACAGAAGATATCAGCTCACTTCCAGTTCCATTGACTAAATTTGAGGACAATAAATCAGAACATTTAGGGCAGTTATTTGTAACTCCTGAAATGATAGCAAAGAAAATTAAGAAGATGAAAGATAATAAATCACCTGGAGTTGATGGGATACCACCAAAACTGCTAAAGGAAATTGTTGATCAAATTAGTACACCACTTGCAAACTTATTTAACTTGTCACTAGAAGAAGGAATAGTTCCTTCAGAATGGAAAGAAGCAAACATTACGCCGCTATTTAAGAAGGGATCGAGGAAGAAGCCAGAAAATTACAGACCAGTGAGTTTAACATCAGTTGTATGTAAATTACTCGAAACACTAATTAGAGACCACATGGTGGAATTCCTCGTAAAACATAAATTAATAAATACATCTCAACATGGATTCCTAAACGCAAGGTCATGTCTAACCAATCTCTTATGTTTTTTAGAAGAAATTACAAAGTGGGTAGATGACGGGTCACCAGTGGATGTTGTCTACTTAGATTTTACAGAAAGCTTTCAATAAAGTGCCACATCAAAGATTGTTACTTAAATTAAAAGCCCATGGTATAGGCAATGATGTAATCAACTGGATAGACAAGTGGCTTACACACAGAAGACAGAGAGTAATAGTAGATGGTGAGATTTCAAACTGGAAATCTGTTTTGAGTGGGGTACCACAGGGATCAGTATTAGGCCCTATACTGTTTTTAATATATTTATAAATGATATGGAGGATGACATATCTAGCAAAGTACTCAAATTTGCAGATGACACAAAATTATTCAGAAAGGTTACTAATGATACAGATAACCAAAGTTTACAGGATGATCTGGAAAAATTAGTTAAATGGTCAGAAAAATGGCAAATGTTATTCAATTTTGGGAAGTGTAAATGTATACATATAGGACATGGAATTATGGACGAGGAATATAAAATGGGGGATGCTGTACTAGGTAGAACCATACAAGAAAAGGATTTAGGAGTAACATTTAATGCTGACATGAAAGTTTCAGAGCAATGTGGTATTGCTGCTTCGAAAGGAAATCAAATTCTAGGGCTAATTAGGAGAACTATCATGTATAAGGAGAAACATCTAATTGTACCCCTGTACAAAGCAATAGTAAGACCACATTTGGAATATTGTATTCAAGCATGGAGGCCATATCGTAAAAAAGACATAGATAAGCTAGAAAGAATACAACGAAGAGCAACTAAGATGGTTCCAGAATTAAGAGACCTTAGTTACAAAAGTCGCTTATTACAATGTGGTTTGACAACACTAGAGACCAGGAGACTAAGAGGAGACCAAATAGAAGTGTTTAAAATAGTGAACGGTTATGAGGATGTTGATAGGAATATATTTTTCAAACTTAAAGAAGGCAATAGAACCAGATGACACAAAGTAGCATTAGTTAAGGAGCAGTGTAGGTTGGACATGAGAAAGTACTCTTTCTCACAGAGGGTGATAAATGAATGGAACAAACTGCCAAATGATTGTGTTAATGCTAGTAGTGTGAATATGTTTAAAAATTTAATTGACAGATATCTGATATGGGCGGGCTACACATAGATGAGAACATTGTTGGACTCTCGATAAGCCAATGGCTTCCTTGTCTACTTGCCATCAGGAACTTGTTGTTCGAGATGGCAATCTTGTTAAATCTTGTTAAATATAGAAGTAAGGCATGCATAAGCATATCTGCCACAACAGCTCTGTGGAACATTAATGAAGTTGTAAATAAGATGTACGGTTTGAGAGAAATATATGTTTGCAAAATTGTTAGGTTTTGGATGTTTAATTATATCAATTTATATATTATTATTACCGTAGTTAGTAATACATTCCAAGTACTAAAATATAAGTTTTAAGCATAGCGTTGACACAAGTTATTTTTTAGTATATACTCGTTATTTGTTGTTACAGTAATGGTATCTCTCATCCCGCTGACGATGTATTTGGTGTTTAGAGACCAGCTGCCGTATATCTTTACATATATCAGGTGAGTTCTAGTATTAGCTCCAGTATTAGCTGAATATATATATATATATATATATATATATATATATATATATATATATATATATATATATATATCTATATATTAGCTCAGTATTAGCTGAATATATATATATATATATATATATATATATATATATATATATATATATATATATATATATATATATATATATATATATATATATATATATATATATATATATATATATTATATGTATATGTGTGTGTGTGTGTGTGTGTGTGTGTGTGTGTGTGTGTGTGTGTGTGTGTGTGTGTGTGTGTGTGTGTGTGTGTGTGTGTGTGTGTGTGTGTGTGTGTGTGTGTGTGTGTGTGTGTGTGTGTGTGTGTGTGTGTGTGTGTGTGTGTGTGTGTGTGTGTGTGTGTGTGTGTGTGTGTGTGTGTGTGTGTGTGTGTGTGTGTAAGCAGTATCGTACCACCAGTATGTAGTTTTGGATTATCTACCATAGGCAGCACGAGTTGTTTCCTTTAGTATATATTAAACGACCACAATCCGAGGCACCCTGGAGGGCAAGAGAAGACGGGGCCGTCAGAGAAAAACTTGCTGGAGAACTTACAAATATGGACCAAACAAACTTTACTGACCCTACTACGCATGCTATGCGGAAGGCAGGGCAAGCTGGCGAAGACTGTGGCAGTCAGGGAATGAATGTGGATCCATCCATGGAAGGTGAAGTTGACGGTGAAACAACCCATTGTTTACTATTATAAATGTGAACGTGGGACCCGCCTTTTGTGTCAGATTTTGGATGGACAGAGGCTGTAGACGTCTGTAGATATATATTAATTGTCGGTAGAAACGATCAGACACTTACAACACGAGAATGTACAATTTAGTCAACCACTTTGCAATGCGCTTTTGTTTAAATATCCAAATTGAATAATTTGACTTTCCAAAAGTGTTGAACTGTGATGTCTTATCTTTCAGGGAAGTGGCCGAATTGGCATCCAAATTATTTTCAATCATATCAATCTACGTGCTCTTCAACGGAATAGTCGTGAGTATAAAACAATATTCGCATTAAGCAATGGTGCAGGAAAACATGCATTCAAAACCCTCTTGGTCATAGAGGGCACCTCTTGGCAACATAAACCAAATCAAATCACAATTCATGATTACCTACAGTGCTTAAAAAGCATACCTGGTCGTGCAACATAATTAAAACGCATACTCAGCGATTGCTATGTTGTTCCCCTATTTGTTTTGATTTGTTTTTTATTAAAGTTTAATAAGTAGATTCTAGATTGTCAAAACAGCTAAACTTTCTCCTTCATATCCTTTATTTTAACCAGCTGATTTTGTAACAAAAGCAGTTAGTTTTGTGGATAATTGCGAAAGGCATGCGTGTGTGCATGTGTTCAGTAATTTAGCATCCAGTATGCGTATGAACTTGAACAAAATCGATTACGCCGTTCGTTAACTGTTCTCGTGCTGAACCAACACGTCCGTTTCAGATAGCAGGCAAGGCGATTCTCTGTGGCATTGGTCGGCAGGTCTACGGCGTGGTTCTGATGGTCGTGTGCCACACCTTCATCGCGATGCCGATAGGAATTCCGCTGATGTTTCTCACGAGACTGCGCACTGAAGGTGCAGTAGACTCTCGCTCATTCTCGTCAATAAGTGATTTCAGTATAACAACATGATCCGTTCAGTGCTGCCGTTTGTCTCACCAGCTAGAAATCCTTTCTAAAAATGGATGTACACGAATTATACGAAGTTAAGGAGAGAGCACTTACACACAGTATAACACCCGTCGAATAAATTCCTTTGGAACATAGGCGACTTGATGTGGACTTATGTGAGTTATAGAAATATATTAGTGGCTGAAAAATGAATAATATAATAAACTACTTGTTTACCGTTGATAGAGAAGTATCATGGATGTACGAACATTGTTTACACGATTGTATTATTTAATTTTTTTCATATTCTGGAGAGGCATATCTAGATATTTGCTGTTTGTAAAGTTGACATAAAAAGTTATCGTGATAGAATATTACTCTGGGAATTATTGCACCCGTATATTGTTTACTTTTTGAATGAGGACGAGGAGTAAATGGCTCGTATTACGCGTGCCGGTGGATGGGCACAAGAGTTAATATTACCCAAGATGGCCCCAGATACACAATATTCATAACCTAACCCTATACTGGAGCCATTATTGAAATTGGATACATGCATGCACGCATTAACACGCATGCATACACGCACGCACGCAATTATTCGCACCCACTTCACGCACAACACACACGAATCGTTGCTCAACATGGATACACACACGCACGCACGCACACACGAACGTACAAACACACACACACCAGTTCTCTATTTGTCGCCATTTGGAAAGTGTCCACAGCATACTTATATTATCGCCCATGACACAGGCTGGCATGGTAACGAAATGCACATGCATGATCTGTATGTATTCACGCAATATGCAGAAATCGCAAGAAATGTTGTTAACTGTTATTCACGCAATTATTGTTGCAATATAAAAACGGTGAAACAAACCATGAAAATGTAATATGTATTATTGGTGAAGAATGATCACAGATAGCCTGACGATTGCAGGAATTAGTCTTAGTTCGTTCCTCCGTTCATGTATGTACCGAAGTGATTTAAGCATACCACCATCCGCTTTTCATTTGTATGTTGACAGCGTTCTGGTGGGCGATGGTAGGAAGTTTGATACTACAAGCCATTGTGACTATGTGCATTGTTAAACGAATTGACTGGTCACTCGAAGTTCAAGAGGTAGGTTGTGGTAATTCTGCATAAAACTGAACATATTTAAATTGAACTAAACTAACTCGACTGACAATCATAACTGGAAAATATCAGTACTATATATGCATTGTTGCAACAAACAAACGTTTACCCCGCTCCCACGAATTAAGCTCTTTCTACTGTATTTGAAACTGTATTTATGTTTCAAGAAATAGTAACTATCATGACAGATCACCGGGTATCTAAGGTGCAACTAAATGCTAAATGCTATGAAGCATTATTGGGCGGTTAACATAATTAATTATTTATACTAAACACTTTGATATATAATGTCATATGAGGGTGAGTGTATTTAATTGTGATATGCAGAGTGAGAGAATTGTAATGTCATATGCGGAATTAAAATAATTGTATTGTCATATGCGGAGTGAATGTATTGTATTATAATATGCGGAGTGAGAGAATTGTAAAATGTAATGCCTCATACAGCTTGTAATCTCGATCTCAAAACTCACTATATTATCTCCTAGCTTTGCTGTGATCAGCTGTAAGGGGGTATCTCATGAAGCATCAAGATATGCGGAGTGATAGTATTGCAATGTGATAAGCGTTGTGAGACTATTGCAATGTGATATGCGGAATGATAGTATTGCAATGTGATATGCGGAATGATAGTATTGCAATGTGATATGCGGAATGATAGTATTGTTATGTGATATGCGGAGAGGTGGCATTGTTATACGTTTAATTCCTCGAGGACCCCTGTTAAGGCAACAAATGAGAGATATTGTGCGTATTCTTTGAATAGGCGATGAAGCGAGCCGCAGGGAAGGTGGAAGTATTTCCTAACATAGACGATCATGTCACAGATCACTACGAAAATACAAGTAAGAACACTATTTTTTAGAAGGCAACCATCGCATACATATGCTATATTATGTAATACCACAAATATATTTATTTGACAAAATGATAACAACATATTATGAACTTCAAATATCGAAGCACACAGAGCTCTTGCACGTTTTGGTTTAAAAGAAAAGACAATTTCGGAAATTATCTTTGCGTTACCTAGTCGACTGCATTATACCGCCACTATAGCACTCCAGAGTAACTCCCAAAATGGTTATTATCTTTTAACAGCGTCCATTACGACCACAACCCAGTCGGTGGCAGTAGAGAGTTCGGTGGGTCTCAATGAGCAAGACGACCCCAGTGTTGAGCCGGAGCTCGAGACTACTGTGGACGAAAAGGTGACTTGCTGTAGTTGTAATTTCGTTCGAGTACAATTGTCCAGTTAAACATTTAATAAATGCATTGTCCACAAGGGCGACATATATTTTGTTTAGTTTTCAGGATACCTTTATCTTAATTTTATTCCACTTCCGTAACTGTGACGGGGTGCGTGATTAGAACGTTTTCTCTCAAGCTGGGAGCGAATCTTCTTGCTGTCGTTCACCCCATCTCGACATGTTTGTATGTAGAACTGGCCTTGAACGACGAGCTTTCCCTCAATAACTGGAGCGTATCTGAAGGTTCCGAGAGCTAGTGTTTGCTTTATGTATTGTTTGAATAGACGCTGGATAGAGTCGGAACAAACGGGGAAGCGGTACCGAAAGAAGACGATAATGTCACAGATCATAGCGAAAACACAAGTAAGAATTATAATTGTATCACGACAACACCCATTTCACTTCCTGGACAATGTTCATATATTTTTTATATTACGTATTCCGCAATTTTTTTTGGCAAAATATCGCAACCAAATGTGGAAGCATACAAACCACTAAAAGGGAAAGCTATGCCGAAGGAAATCGATCATATCACAGATCATAGCGAAAATCCAAGTAAGATTTATACTTTTCTGAAGGCATCCATCGCATGACTTCCTGTGTATTACGTATACCGCAAATATATGTATTTGGCAAAACGATGACAAAATATCCAGTCCAGTTGTCGAAGCAAACGGAGCACTTACGCATTGGTTTCAAAGAAAACAGGTTGCGCAACATTTATCGTTTACGTGACTTGCATTATATAACTGACTGTAATGGACCCCAGAGTAACTCCTAAAGTGGTTCTCCTCTTTCGACAGCACCCTCTACGAACACAACCCAGTCGACGGCAGTAGATAGAACGCCGGACCTTAATGAGGATGACGATCTCACTGTAGAGACGACGCCGGACCTCAACGAGGATGACAACGTCACTGTTGATACGACGCCGGACCTCAACGAGGATGACGACCTCGCTGTTGAGACGACGCCGGATCTCAACGAGGATGACGACCTCACTGTTGAGACGACGCCGGAACTCAACGAGGATGACGATCTCACTGTTGAGACGACGCCGGAACTCAACGAGGATGACGATCTCACTGTTGAGACGATAACACTTTCCACGACGCAGCTCATGATCAGGTAGGTCAACAACGCACTTAATGGGATAGTTTGTGACATGCGAGTATTGTTGGATTAATAATTGTATTCAAGTGGGCTTAAGTTCTTTTACAGTGATAGCTAATGTGCGGCACGAAGTAGATTTGACAATGCATACACGTATTGTCGTTCAGACACAACGTTACAAACATACGGTGTATCCGTAATAATGATTTCGGCGAATCTTGCCCAGCAAGTTTTTGAGATAATAATGAAGAATTTTAATGAGTTTTCATAGTTTTGTTTCTGTACAAAAGCGTGAATTTTAGCATTGGTCTAACTTGGTCTGCAGCAATTTTTTGTTCAGTGCCTGGCTCCTCGCTGCCTCTTAGCTTAGCTGTGACGATTGTTGAGCTATTTTAAAACGTGAGATACTCGCGACAAACCAAAGTGTCCATGATGATATTTATAGGCATGCAATGTTACCTGTTTTCATCGCTCACCAGACAGTGTAGATAGCTAATATCAATATACGGACAGTTAATATAAAGCATTCTTATAATCCAAAATAAACTTAGATATAGATGGGGCCAATGGTATACTTTGTTCATGGAAAAAAGCTGGAAAAAGTATATCTTTGGAGATTTATTCCAGGTTTATATTTTGCAATAACCGGCTGTCCATTCACTGCATTGGCAGTGCGTGTGCAATGCCTCCAAGTTTCCAATTATATACTTTATTAGGGTGTGGGTGGGCGGGTGGGTGGGTGGGTGGGCGATGTCGAGCGCATCCAAATTGTTTTGGATTAGTGGATTTTAGATTTACGAATTATTTGGATTACTTGGTTATTTTATAATTGCGACGTCGTTCACTTCTGAGGTTGCTTTCCGTTCACCAGGCGCGGCTCCATCTCACTTCTAATGAGCCTTATCCTGGGCGGCGGCATAGCTGGCCATCTGCTCATACCGGTCCAGTCTTCCACATTTCTCCAGTCGTTCACCAATACGACAACCGCGATCCCGTTGTAATTACGTTGTCGCGACGTTGCTGCGATCCGACGAGCTGCAGGCGATGACAGACAATGTGTTGACTCGGAGAAAGTTTGTTACAACGAACCATACCCTATAATAATTATTATGTCAGAAGCACTGTATGATATACAGTGCATTTCGGGACTTCAGCAACTGCTGCGTTCAACACAACATTTACAAGTTTACATATACATAATAGTTATATTACATATACTGTTCATGTATTGGTAAACTACTTTGTAATTAATATTAAACATTAATCAATGTAATGGGTCAAAGAAAGAACATACCTGTCTGTCTTTCTGTCTGTATATTTATATATATATATATATATATATATATATATATATATATATATATATATATATATATATATATATATATATATATATATATATATACATATATATATATATATATATATATATATATATATATATATATATATATATATATATATATATATATATATATATATATATATATATATATATATATATATATATAATAACACTCTAAACGATAGTTTGGTACACCATAAACTGGTGTCACGACCTGTAAACAAACTCCCTTTTATCGCTCGTTGGATTTGAGTCCGGGAAAAATTCTGTTAACAAAAACATTTTCTTAATATATATATATATATATATATATATATATATATATATATATATATATATATATATATATAATATTTGTGTATAATATATGTGTAATAGTAATACTTATTCTAACCAATATTCCACTGTTTCTAACTATTCACTATGATATCTCCATTTTCGAATGGTAAACAAATCTATTAACGCTCACTGACTTCCCTGTCGGAGTCCGAAACTAACTTACTATAAAATACTGCCTCTGACTAATAATTAACAAAACCTTGTTTTACTAATATATGTCTACAATGCGTTTATGTATAATATATATGCAATTGTAATAGTTATTCTATTTGATATTCCGCGTTATTTTATAAATTATCTGCACCAAAATTAAATCGCTGCACCAAGATCCCGGAAGTCAATCAATCTCAATTGAGTTTTTATTAAAGCCATGTGGTGTAAATTAGCAACACCACGAGGTTCTTCCTAATCGTTTTTACGCGTGTCAAATCTACTAGGTTATCCTCACGCGGAACCACGTCTAGACATTAAGCAGCTTATTGTTTTGTACCATGTCTTTAGGCCTCGTTGTTATTATTATGTTTCGCAATTCCACAAATCATAAGCTGTGTGGTGAAAATGTATACGATCTTAGCATATTATATTTGATACATCTATTTTACCATTATATTTGTGTTATATTATGAACCAGAGGCGCCATGGGTTACTTTACCATTATATTTGTGTTATATTATGAACCACGGTGAGTTTCACAAAAAGTGTAACAACGATATATAATACTCACGCCTACACATTTGTCGGTGTTGTCAAGTCAATGTTGAATACACATAAACAAAGTTTACAGGATGATCTAGAAAAATTAGTTAAATGGTCAGAAAAATGGCAAATGTTATTCAATTTTGGGAAGTGTAAATGTATACACATAGGACATGGAAATATGTACGAGGAATATAAAATGGGGGATGCTGTACTAGGTAGAACCACACAAGAAAAGGATTTAGGAGTAACATTTAATGCTGACATGAAAGTTTCAGAGCAATGTGGGATTGCTGCTTCGAGAGGAAATCAAATTCTAGGGCTAATTAGGAGAACTATCACGTATAAGGAGAAACATCTAATTGTACCCCTGTACAAAGCAATAGTTAGACCACATTTGGAATATTGTATTCAAGCATGGAGGCCGTATCGTAAAAAAGACATAGATAAGTTAGAAAGAATACAACGAAGAGCAACTAAGATGATTCCAGAATTAAGAGACCTTAGTTACGAAAGTCGCTTATTACAATGTGGTTTGACAACACTAGAGAC
Organism: Lamellibrachia satsuma; assembly: GCA_033239005.1. Taxonomy (NCBI): domain Eukaryota; kingdom Metazoa; phylum Annelida; class Polychaeta; order Sabellida; family Siboglinidae; genus Lamellibrachia; species Lamellibrachia satsuma. The sequence continues at coordinate 3,527,473 of BSQZ01000038.1, read as the reverse complement.
CAGAAGACTAAGAGGAGACCAAATAGAAGTGTTTAAAATAGTGAACGGTTATGAGGATGTTGATAGGAATATGTTCTTCAAACTTAAAGAAGGCAGTAGAACCAGAGTACACAAAGCAGCATTAGTTAAGGAGCAGTGTAGGTTGGACATGTGAAAGTACTCATTCTCACAGAGGGTGATAAATGAATGGAACAAACTGCCAAATGATTGTGTTAATGCTAGTAGGGTGAATATGTTTAAAAATAGAATTGACAGATATCTGATAAGGGCGGGCTACACATAGATGAGAAAATTGTTGGACTCTCGATAAGCCAATAGCTTCCTTGTCCACTTGCCATCTGGAACCTGTTAAATCACGTGCGATGCGATTTTTTTACAAACATATCCATGTACTCATGCGCCCAAGTGACCCATAGCAAAACAATCCCATAAATCTCTCCGCCTGTTAAACTCTATAACAAAATCTCTACAAATCATTATTTCATGGCCAGTAGATTTACAAACAAACATGTGAATATGCCTTCTCAATTGCACTTATGTCACATCATATGAGTTGATTAATTACTCATATCACACTTTAATACGCCCTAGATTCGAAACAGTAAGCAGGAAGTTAAACAGTAGTCTTACCCCTCCAATTTGCAGGGAAGCACTCGACTACTCTGGTTATTGCAGGCCTACACTCCACCGTGCAGCGCCACTGTTGCAGATGCTAGACCCCACCGTGCAGCGCCACTGTTGCAGCCGCTAGACTCCACCGTGCGGCGTCACTGTTGCAGCCGCTGGACTCCACCGTGCGGCGTCACTGTTGCAGCCGCTAGACTCCACCGTGCGGCGTCACTGTTGCAGCCGCTAGACTCCACCGTGCGGCGTCACTGTTGCAGATGCTAGACTCCACCGTGCGGCGTCACTGTTGCAGCCGCTAGACTCCACCGTGCGGCGTCACTGTTGCAGCCGCTAGACTCTACCGTGCCACTGTTGTAAAGCTGGCTGAAAAATTCGCCGAAGTGGTGGTATCGGCTTTGTTTATCGATGGAACTTCAAAGTGGCTGTTAACCGATGCGATGAGATGACTTTTTTGAATTCATGGATATTGATGTTGCATTATAAATAAGCTCTATCAAACTTATAATCATTTACCGTCCACCTCCGTCGAAAAAGAACAAACAATCATGTGCTGACTTCCTCGCTTAGTTTGATGGTTTCGTTGAACACTACGTCTTCATGACACGTCTTCATGACACGTCTTCATGACACGTCTTCATGACTTGCCGTTTCGCGATTGTCGGCGATTTCAACATTCACTTGGACGTGGAATCAGACACCAGTGTGAATCGGTTCGCCGACCTACTTGAATCAGTTCATCATTCAACATCATTCAACACGTTCAAGTTCCAGCACATATCGACGGACACACCATTAATCTGATACTGACACCATCCGAAAACCACGATATTGCTTGAATAACAACGTTGCTGCTGTCTGATCACCTGTGGGTGGAATGTGTCGTCGACATGGAGAAAGTGGCCATTCCGCGGAAAACGATCATAAACCGAAAGCATAAAAGCATTGACAAGACAAGTGTCACAGATCATCCACTCGTACAATGAGAAACTGACCAATGCCAAACAAATACGACGACAACTTGAAGGAGCGTCATACATCACTTCAAGTGCATCGCGAAATGTACAAGACACATTGTGCACAGGTAAAGAGTATCAATAAAGAAGCAAAGTCTGACTACTACTCTTCTGAAATAGAACAGTGCGGGAGACAACAAACGACTGTATCGTTTGCTAAACTGACTGCTGCAGCAAAGAAAGTCCCCATGTCTACCTGCTAATGACAACTTGCAATATATTGCAGCAACTTTCTCAAACTTCTTCTGTGCGAAGAACGATACGAGTCGTGTCTACACTAACCCCCACCACGATCACAGACCAATATCCAACACCCTGCGTGTCAAAACTTCAATCTCTTCCGGCTGAGATAACATCAGATATCCGCAACCTGCTCATTAAGTCGCTGACAACATCGTGCGCGCTCCCTTGGCAACATGGCTGCTGAAAGACGTCAGTTACATTTTAATGCCTTTCCTGACGCGACTCGCCAACTCATCAATCGCATCTACAGTTGTTCCACGCCGCCTGAAACATGCAAAGTCATCCTTGTGCATAAGAAATCAAATATGGATCTTAGCAATATGAACTGTTATCGACCAATTTCAAAACTGCCTTTTGTGTCTAAGCTATTTGAAATGTACTTAACATGCTGTCTGATCAAGCACTTGATTGAAAACAATATTTTCGAACGCCACCAATCAGCATACAGAGCATATCATTCTACGGAAACTGCGTTAGTTGTGGTTCAGAAAGACATCCTTGTGGCGCTAGACCGGCGACACAGCACTATCATGACACTACTTGTCACGTCGGCCACCTTCGACACTGTCGACCATGACATTCTACTCAGCCGATTGGAACAACGCTTCGGAATGTATTGTCCCGCGTTGATGTAGATGCGAACATATCTACCCGACAGGTCGCAGGCAGTAAGTGTACCAGGTGGCGCTTCCAGCAAAAGTAGCGTTGCTTGCGGCGTCCCTTGAGGTTCGGTGCTGGGGCCTCTACTGTTCTCTGTGTATACAACTCCTATTGGTGATATCATCACACAACATAACTTGAACTTCCATCTCTATGCCGATGATATCCAGTTTTATATATCAAATTTGAGATGACTGATGAAACCAACAGATTGTTTTCTTTTACGCAGAATTGAGTACTGCATCAATGATATCCACGCGTGAATGGCTGCAAATCTATTAAAAATGAATGATGACAAAACGGTCGCACTTGTGTTAGCATCACGAAACAATCAAGCGAAACATAAAATCTCTGTGATAAAAATCGGCGACTGTCACATAAGTCCTACTGCCATAAACATTGGTTCTGTGTTCGATTCGGAAATGTCGATGGTCGGTAACGTAAAGTACATCTGCCGCATAGCCAACAATCATCTGAGGAATATCGCGTCGATCCGATCGTGCCTTACACAGAAAGTTGCGGCACGTCTGATGTATTCACTGGTCATATCGAGAATTGACCATGCGAACTGTCTACTACACGGCATCCCTGATTGCCTGATCAACACGCTGCAAAGAGTACAAAATGCTGCTGCTCGGCTAGTGGACCGCTGCCACAGCTGGGACCACATCACAGCGGTACTCAGAAACTGCATTGGCTTCACGTGAAGGAACGCTTTCATTATGCAATTCTGCTACTGACGTTTCGTGCACAACACGGACTATCACCAGCGTACATAACTAACCTACTCCACGAACAACGAGCTACTCGTGTGTTGCTTTCGGCTACAAACACTGATTTGTATGTGCCGCCATCTCGTAGCCGACACGGCGACATAAATTTATCTGTTTCTGCTCCACGTATGTGGAATGCACTTCCAATCAAGATGAAGTAAATTTTTTGCCTTATGACTTTTAAAAGACTCATAAAAACGCATCACTTCCGGGTTGTATACGCATCATAAGCACCACTTATTTATTTTTATTGTTTTGCTTGTTTAGTACTTACTTATATTTCATATTAATATTGTATTATTATATATACATGTTTTTATATCAATTTTAATCCATGTGTTTGCTCATTTACTATTGATTATCATATGCATTTAATAATGGTCTTCTATTTAACTTATTATTTTAATTTAATAGATTATCTTCTATCTTAATTAGTTGTGCATATAAATGTATTTTAAGCGCCTCCGAATGGATTTATTTAGATTTACGGCGCTATTCAAAATGTTCCACGTACTGTCACGTCCAAATAGTGGTTCCCATGGGGCCCTACCCCACAGGGAGTGTAGCAAAAACAAAATGTGTCCTCCACTCAGCCACCAAGACCTCCACTCACCCACGCAAGTCCTCCACTCACCCACGCAAGTCCTCCACTCACCCACACAAGTCCTCCACTCACACACGCAAGTCCTCCACTCACCCACGCAAGTCCTCCACTCACCCACGCAAGTCCTGCACTTATGTCACATCATATGAATTGCGTAATTAATTAATGTGAGTTGCCGTGTGAGAATGGTGTAATGTAATATGCTGAGTGAGAATATTGTAATGCGATATGAGGGTGAGTGTATTTAATTGTGATATACAGAGTGAGATAATTATAATGTCATATGTGGAGTGAGAGAATTGTAATGTCATATGCGCAGTGAGAGTATTGTAATATAATATACGGAGTGAGAGAATTGTAATGTGTAATGCCTCATACAGCTGGTTATATCGATCTCAAAACTCTCTATATTACCTCCAAGCTTTGCTGTGATCAGCTGTATAGGGGGTATATCATGAAGCATCAAGATATGCGGAGTGAAAGTATTGCAATGTGATATGCGGAGTGAGATTTTTGCAATCTGATATGCGGCGTGAGAGTATTACAATGTGATATACGGAGAGGTGGCATTTTAATGCGTTTGAATTTCTTGAGGTTAGTTAAGACAATAAATAAGAGGTATTGTGCGTATTCTTTGAATAGGCGATGAAGCGAGTCGGAGCACAAGTGGAAGTGGTTCATATCAAAAACAATAAATAAGAGGTATTGTGCGTATTCTTTGAATAGGCGATGAACCGAGTCGGAGCACAAGTGGAAGTGGTTCATATCAAAGACAATAAATAAGAGGTATTGTGCGTATTCTTTGAATAGGCGATGAAGCGAGTCGGAGCTCAAGTGGAAGTGGTTCATATCAAAGACGATCACGTCACAGATCATTACCGAAATACAAGTAAGAACAATATTTCTCAGAAGGCAACCATCGCATACATTTGCTGTATTATGTAATACCACAAATATATTTATTTGGCAAAACGATGACTATGTAATTGTTTGGCAAACCAATTGCAAAATATCACATCCAAATGTCGAAACATACAAACGACTAAATGCTTCAAGTTTTCAAGGAAAACAGGTTGAATAACATTAGTTGTTTAAGTTGCTTGCATTACATAACTGACTGTGCTATATACCAGCATAAATCCAAAGGTAATTCAACAGCTTCCACTGTGTCGACGGCAGTAGAGAGGATGCTGGACCTCAACGTGGGTGACAATCTCACTGTAGAGACGACGAGACTTTCCACGACGCAGCTCATAATCAGGTAGGAGAACAACGCCCTCAATCGGACAGTTTGTGACGTGCGATCCCACCGCGTGGCGGCCACGGACACAGGTAACTTAGTATATATTACAACCAATTGGATTAGTAATTGAATTCAGGCGGGTAAGTTTGTCAGTTTAAGTTCTTTAATGTGCAGCGTTAAGTAGATATGACATTGCATACATGTATTGCTGTTCAGGCACAACGGTACAAACATACGGCGTATTCCGTAATAATGACACCCACACTAGCGGCACATTAAAGAGAGCAACATGCTCGTGATTTCGGCGAATTTTGCCCAGCATGTTTATGTTTTGACATTTAATAATGCCAATAATTTTAATGAGTTTTCATAGTTATGTTTCTTTACAAAAGCGTGAAGTTTAGTATTGCACTGACTTTGTCTGCAGCAATTTGTTCAGTGCCTGGCTCCTCGCTGCCTCTTAGCTTAGTTTTGACGTTTGTTGAGCTATTTTAAAACGTGAAATACTCACGACAAACAAAATTGTGTCCATGATTGTATTGACAGGCATGAACTGTTACCTGTTTACATCGTTCACCGGAAATTGTAGATAACTAATATCAATATACGGACAGCTAAATATAAAGCACTATTATAATCCAAAATGGGTGGGTGGGTGGTTGGGTGGTTGGGTGGTTGAGCGGGGTCGAGCGCATCCAAATTATTTTGGATTATTGGAGTTTGTATTTACAAATCATTTGGATTACTGGATTATTTTATACTTGCGACGTCGTTCACTTCTAATGTTGCTTTCTGTTTACTAGGCGCGGCTCCATCTTACTTCTAATGAGCCTTATCCTGGGCGGCGGCATAGCTGGCCATCTGCTCGTACCGGTCCAGTCTTCCACATTTCTCCAGTCGTTCACCAATACGACAACTGCGATCCCTGCTGACAACATTACGTTGTAATTACGTTGTCGCGACGTTGCTGCGATAAGATGAGTGGCAGGCGATGACAGAAAATGTGTTGACTCGGAGAAAGTTTGCTACAACGAACCATACCCTATAATAATTATTATGACAGATGCTCTGTATGACATACAGTGCATTTCGTGACATCAGCAACTTCTGCGTTCAACACAACATGCATAAGTTTACGTATACAAAATAGTTATATTACCTATAATGTGCATGTATTGTTAAATTACTTTGTAATTAATAGTACCCAATAACCAATATCAAATAAAGAACATTCTTGTATGTCTGTCTGTCTGCCTGTCTTATAATAGGGCAACATAGTTTATGATATTGTGATAAGAAATAAGAACAAACAAAACAGGTGCCAAGTAATATTGCAAAAAAGAGGGTTCTCCCCATTAACCATAGTGTAAGTGGTACACACGTAACAGACCCCCACAAAAGAGGTGAGTCTACCCAGTGGCGGATTCACCATGGTATACATGGTGCACATGTACCAAACCCACACAAAAAAGAGGGGAGTCTCTCCAGTGCCGGATTAACCATGGTATAAATGGTACACACGTACCAGCCCCCCCCACAAAAGAGGCCCCCACCCCAGAACAAAATAATAAACCATTTTATTAGCCACATAGAGCCTCTCGTCGCATCCACTAAGTCTGACTCACTGAAGTCTCACCAGAGGGGACGATATGGGCGATATGGATCAAGAGAAATATCTCAAGGATGATTTCCCCCAATGTGGAGGCATTGCTACGCACATACCTAAATTTTATGCTTAGCAACTATAGCGGAGAGGGCTTTTTCCGAATTGAAACATATCACGAATGAACACCAATCCACAGTTAACCAGACCTGACTGGTTCGTCTGATTATGCTCAGTATGGAATGGGGTACGACGGTTTAAACTTGACAAGTTTTCGTCGAACTCCAGTGCTGCCAAAAACACAAACAGTTCATTAGTGTCTGAGAACGTTCAACATATGAAACAATCAGATCTGACTGTTCACATAATCACATCTTTAGAACCGCTGGAAACTAATATGGAGGACCCTATTTGGAAGTCCCTCGTTTGTTTGCTCATGAGAACGAGGACTGTATTTTACGCTGTATTTTCTTGTATGATTTTCTGGTATGTCAGTGTACCCTGTTATTATTGTTTGCCATTGTACGCCTATTTTCTTGTTTGTCACCACACGCTGTGTGTTCTTGTATGTAAATTTGTCACCACACGCTGTGTGTTCCTGTATGTATGTTTGTCACCACACGCTGTGTGTTCTTGTATGTATGTTTGTCACCATACGCTGTGTGTTCTTGTATGTATGTTTGTCACCACACGCTGTGTGTTCTTGT
>BSQZ01000038.1:3510000-3515000 GCA_033239005.1 Lamellibrachia satsuma | reverse complement strand
GTGTGTGTGTGTGTTGTTTGTGTGTGTGTGTGTGTGTGTGTGTGTGTGTGTGTGTGTGTGTGTGTGTGTGTGTGTGTGTGTGTGTGTGTGTGTGTGTGTGTGTGTGTGTGTGTGTGTGTGTGTGTGTGTGTGTGTTTATGTTGTGTGTGTTGTGTTTGTGTTGTGTGTGTGTGTTTTGAATGTCGTGTGTTTTGAATGTCGTGTTTTTGGTGTGTGTGTGTGTGTGTGTGTGTGTGTGTGTGTGTGTGTGTGTGTGTGTGTGTGTGTGTGTGTGTGTGTGTGTGTGTGTGTGTGTGTGTGTGTGTGTGTGTGTGTGTGTGTGTGTGTGTGTGTGTGTGTGTGTGTGTGTGTGTGTGTGTGTGTGTGTGTGTGTGTGTGTGTGTGTGTGTGTGTGTGTGTGTGTGTGTGTGTAGGCACTGAAAACTGTTTGTGTGGACAGTCAATGTGACAATCACTGTGCTGTTTGTGTGGACAGTCATTGTGGCAAACACTATGAACTCTTGTTGTTTCTCACTTGTTTTTTTTCTTCTTGTTTTTCCGGTTTGATCTGGTTTGATCCGGTTTGATCTGGTTTGATCTGGTTTTTTTCTGATTTTATCTGGTCACTTCCATGACTATATTTGGTGTTGCTGTGTGTGCGTTTTACGTCAGCTGCATGTCCTTATTTGGTATTGTTCTGTGTGCGGCTTATAGCTCCCCTTCGCAATACCAAATATGGAAGTGCGTGACTTCGTTCGAATGCTATAAACGTGTCAGAACATGCACATGCAGCTGACGTAAGACGCACTACACAGAACAATACAAAATACAGTCGAAATAAGAAAGCGCGCTGCACACTGAGTCTACAGCGAAGCGTACTGCCGGACCTCGAAGCCACCGTCGAACGAACAATGACATGTTTTGTTCTTTGACCTATTCTACTATTTTTATATTTTCGTTACATGTCAATATTTAAAAATAATGTACCCATATTTAATTATATTACCATGCTTTACTATGATATCCTATGTCATTATTTTTAAATATTTAATAAAATTTCTCGTACTCTTATTCGATAGGAGGGTGTCGTGTCGATTTCTAACCACGCTAACAAAAGAAACACGACCACGTTTCACCCTGCTAGCAGACAGTGACCTAGCGGTCGAATATCCAAGCATGCAGCAAGGAAAACGTAGTCATACATGTAGGCTATACAACACATATCACATCATCACATTATATTGAGAACTTTTCATCGCATGTCATCTTATTTCGACACCTATATACTGCGTATACCGCCTCAGTCCTGCCACCATCAGCAGTTTGGTATTGTTCTGTGTACGGCTTACGCCAGCTGCATGTCTTTATTTGGTATTGTTCTGTGTGCGGCTTACGTCAGCTGCATGTCATTTGATATTGTTCTGTGTGCGGCTTATCGCTCCCGTTCGCAATACCAAATATGTAAGTGCGTGACGCTATTTTTTTACAGAAGGATTCAGGAAACAAATAAAACTTATGTAACCGTAACGTCCTCCTAAACACGCATTAGAACAACTATACACCCGTAAATTAGCCTAATTCTAGTACACGGGGACAGCAAAATATGTTTTCTCCTTTTATATTAATAAACAAACATGTGTAGAACTTACTAAAACCACATTATCGACTGCAACCACTTCGCTATGGTTATAAACAAATCATCGATGTTGTACAGTTGAGAGGTCCAGAGTAGGTGGGTTAGGGTTAGCTGCAGTCGTCAGGGGGCGCTGATACAGTCGCCGGGGTGCTCAGGCTACCCAGAAGGCTATGGGTAGAAACCGGAAACGGAATTCCACCGTGCACATAGTCACCGGATTTGAGGTTAGGGTTAGCTGCAGTCGCCATGGTTTGGGGGTCGGTGTAGTAGGGTTCATTACGTTAGGGTTATGTTGGGGTTCGGATTAGGGCTGCTGATCCCTTAATTCCGATGACCTATGATCCGATTTCAGGACACCTTGAACACTCATTGACCAGTCCGTTAGTGGCTAAGGTGCACTGATGATGTCCCTAGTGTAGTACTACAGTCGCCAAGGGGCGCTCAGGCTTCCCAGAAGATCACGTGCATGAGTACAACCAATCAGAACCGTTACCTCCCAAAACGAGGCTACCCAGAAGGCTGTGCGCAGTCAACCGTACACATGACACCTCTTCTTTCTTATACTTTACCACAGTGAGGCGCCATGAGGTCATTTTCGAGTTAAACTGGCGTTTTTTCCCTCTACTTTAACACAGAAACTGGAATTGCCCCAAAACATGACACCTCATTTGAGGTGTCAGATCGCCCCATATACTACTCACAGCTCCTATTGGTGATATCATCAGACGACACAACTTGAACTTCCATCTCTATGCCGATGATAACCAATTCTATATCAAATGTGAGATGACTTATGAAATAAACAGACAATTGTCTTTACGCAAAATGTATCGTTGCATCAGTGATGTCCGCGCGTGGATGGCTGCAAATCTATTAAAAGTGAATGATGACAAAACAGTCGCACTTGTGTTAGCGTCACGAAACAAACGAAACGAAACGAAACGAAACATAACATGACTGTGATCAAAATCGGTGACTGTGACATAACGCCAAGTCCTACTGCCAGAAACATTGGTGCTGTATTCGACTCGGAAATATCGATGGTCAGTCACGTAAGGTGCATCTGCTGCAAAGCCTACTATCATCTGAGGAATATCGCATCGATCCGATCGTGCCTTACACAGAAGGCTGCCGTCCGTCTGGTGTATTCGCTCGTCATATTGATAATTGACTATGCGAACTATCTCCTACATGGCATCCCTGATTGCCTGATCAACACTCTGCAAAGATTACAAAATACTGCTGCTCGGCTAGTGGTGCGCTGCTACAGATAGGACCACTTCACACCGGTACTCAAAAAAATGCATTGGCTTCCTGTGAAACAACGCATTTATTATGTAATTCTGATACTGACGTTTCGTGCACAGCACAGATCGGATCGATGCGATATTCCTCAGATGAACATAATCACAGCAAATCGGCTATAAATTACTACTTATGTTCTCTCAGCTCTTCCCCGTATTCACCAACCTCCTCCCCCGTCTTCCTTAACCTTCCCCCGCTTGCCTGTGCAATGGTTTTGGTAAGAAAACACTGTATATTAATTATTATTCTGATATATACAAAGAAACGACTTTGAGAGAAAACGTACGAGGCGTGGCATAAAATGATTGAACGATTTTTCATAGCAAAGTAAAATTGTTCAACAGTCATCTACCAATGTCAGAATTACAATTTGTCATAAAGTGTAGACGATACGTTTACAATTATATTCTTCAAATTTTATCGGTAGATGGCTTCACGCCTATTTTGCGGACGACAACGAAACTCTCCACAAAATAGTGTCGGTGAATGAAGCCGGGGTATGTAGCAGAGCCTACTAGTGCGATCATCGACTGGCTGAGTTGCGTATTAAGCCTAAAAGAGTTGTTACGATAAAATACAATAATAATTTGTTTTGTAAATGTAAAATGTTAACATTTTGTTTTAAAAATGATAAAGATTCTTTAAAAATTATTGCTTAAAACGTTCGCAAATATGTTTTTGCAAATGCATATTTATATTTTTTACCTGCACTTTTATTCAATCTCATTGTGGAATAACTAAATTATTATCATTACGTTAAAGATTGAGTTAGGATGGAGGCTAGGGATTGAAAATAAACGTTGCAGTATCGCGCCTAAACCAGATGAGTTAGCGGGGGATGATCTGGTGTTATACACTTACACATACACATACACATACACATACACATGCACATACACATACACATACACATACGCGTACGTATACGCATACGCATACGCATTCACATCCATATACACATACACATACGCACTCACATACACATACACATACAATATCATTAATTATACTCGTAAACAAAGTGGTGACACGAAGTAATCAGTGATGTACCATAACTGTTGACCGCAAGTCAAGCTAGATTTAGTTGTTCGAGATGGAACAGGCACTGCCGACAAAGTAGGGCAGACAAAGCCTTCCAGAGTTCGTATGCAGCAGACTCAGACACTGCAGAATGTCTTTGTCTCATTGAAGATGCTATTCTACTGTCACAAGCTGGGAAGGGAAAGGAAAGGGAAAATAAAAAAAGAAAAGGGAAAGGAAAGGGAAAAAGTTGTTAAGAAGATAGTTGGTGAAGAAAGAGTGGATGTATTTTACATGTTTTATGATGATGCACAGGCAAGTCCACCATTCACCCATACAAGTCCTCCACTCAACCACGCAAGTCCTCCACTGACCTACGCAAGTCCTCCACTCACCCATGCAAGTCCTTCAATCACTCACGCAAGTCCTTCAATCACTCACGCAAGTCCTCCACTCACCTACGCAAGTCCTCCACTAACAACAACATTTTCGTCAACCACTTGTTATGTAATCAGCATTCGTGTCATTATTCAGAACATATGACATTAGACTGGATGACGTAATTTAGATATGGCCCCTTATTACATTCGATTACAATATGAATTATGCAACACCATTAAGCACACATAGCTTAATTTCAATATGAATATGACTAAATCTACGTGCGTGACACAGTCGAATTTATGCCCCTTCCATTGTGTTCGCATTCAATACGAAGTCACGACCCGTACACGCCTCAACTCGAGTCAAGGGGATCTCCACATACTATGCCTGCCACACATAGCAATACATGTCATATTTACGAGTTGCTGAGTGACGTGCATCTTTTTTTACTGTTGTCCAAGTTTCTTTCGCTACTTACAATTGCGTGTCAAGAACTCACATTCACGGTAAATATGGGCGCACTGGAACGCTGCATTATGCTAGGCTATTTTCGAATCATTCGAATTTACGAACCTGTCAAGAAGAATATGCAAAACCAGCATCGCTTTTGGCTCCATAAGTTTATTTTGTTTCTTTCCACAGAACAAAAGTCTCCTAAATACATCCACACGATCGG